>JAXGGA010002721.1:0-115965 GCA_038373865.1 Uloborus plumipes
TCAGAAAGTGTAAATTCTTCCAAATTGACAATTTTTCACTGATCCAATACTTTCTTTTACACATTTTATGAAGAAGAAAATAAAAAGACCTCTATTATTTAAATAATATAGACTTGCTTTCGATCATGTAAGAAATTTTAACAGAAACCAAGTTTCAAACATTGTATATCTGTCTTATTCATTTCACTGTTCTTCAACTTCTTTTTTAACACACAAATTTTCCTTTCGATATCAATTAAACTTGGCTTGGGCTGCTAATCTATTCGTTTTTAAGTTGGTAGATAGCGAGTTACGGTGAAATAAGCTATTGTAAATAAATAACGTACGCTTGTTTGAAAACTATTTGTTTCTTGGAAAGCGCTCGAAACAGTTACAAGCCGAAAGGGTAAATTTTTTTTAGTATTTTCAAAAATTTTAGTCCATACTATCGTTAACGCACACGTTCATCAACAGCAATTAGCAATTTTTTGCTAATTCGGTGTAAAAAAGCCTTTTCATATATTTTAATTTTTGATACTAACTGTATCAATATCGGACCTTCTACATTTTTGTCTGACGACATTTGAACTGGCGACATTTTGGCCCGCGACATTTTTGACCGGCGACATTTTGGACCGGCGACATTTTGGACCTGCGACATTTTGGACCGGCGACATTTTTGACCGGCGACATTTTAGACCGGCGACATTTTGGACCGGCGACATTTTGGACCGGCGACATTTTGGACCGGCGACATTTTGGCCGGCGACATTTTGGACCGGCGACATTTTGGCCCGCGACATTTTAGCCCGCGACATTTTGGCTCGGCGACATTTTGGACCGGCGACATTTTGGCCCGCGACATTTTAGCCCGCGACATTTTGGCTCGGCGACATTTTGGACCGGCGACATTTTGGCCCGCGACATTTTAGCCCGCGACATTTTGGCTCGGCGACATTTTGGCCGCGACATTTTGGCCCGCGACATTTCGGCCGCGACATTTTGGGCGTATACCCCGGATACCTGCCCGGTGCCGGGCTTCAGGTCCAATCTGAAAAAGGAACTACAACAGCAAATACGGTCAAAAACAGAAATGAATAGCAATTCATTATTGCTCAAAAAATTTAAAAAACTTAAATTCACTTCTGAGAAATCAAACATTTTTGCTATTAAGAGCAACAGCCAGGTGCTCGCTCATTTCTAAAAACTATAACGTTACACAAATTTCAGTTTACTTCTCATTTTTTTATTCGTTTTAAATACCATAACAAACATCTCTATACTTCAACTTCGCAGAGATGGCCTATGACTCGTCCTTTTTTCAGGATTGTTCATTTTTAGGAAGGGGTGATACGCAGATGAAAATTGAGGAATGGGATTCACAATTGATGGGGGAATTTGAATGGGTAGAAATTCTACCTATTTTAAGGAATAGACTCGTTTTCTTATTTGATTGACACCGGCTATCTCGTCGCGGTTGAATTATACTCTCTATTCTCTATCTCTTCTCTACCTCTTTTTCTCTACTTTCTACTAATAATAAAGCTGAAGGTGGGTCTGTCTGTCTGTCTGTCTGTGACCCGCGTAGCGCCAAAACCGTTCGATCGATTTTCTTAAAATTTGGCACAAAATTAGTTCGTAGCATGGGTGTGTGCGTCTCGAAGCGTTTTTTCGAAAATTCTATTTCGTTCTTTTTCTATTCTAATTCTTAGCTCATTTTTCATACAAATTCATAAAATGGGAAGAATATTTCATACACATTTTCAAGTCTTATGTCATTCGAAAGCTTAAAATTTTCTGCTAAAAATGATATCAATTAGAAGTTTCTACGAGCATTAGAAGAGCTGTAATAATTGTTTTTAGAATCCCGGAAATTCAAGGCTTACCTTGAGCAAAGCAAGCCAAACGATTCTAAAATGGTTAAGCTCGAGAATAAAATTTGAAAATAAAGATGAAATGAATTATTTTATCACAACGGAAATTAACTTTTCATGTTGTTACCATGGTTACGTTTTTATACCTTTTTTTGTTTCGTTCTTTTTCCTTAATAATTTTCAAAATGTATTTGTTTTTGTAGCAATCCAAACTCCTAGCCTTATTAAAATGAGTTATTTAACTGTTGGAAAAAATCGTCTGTTTTTATTTTCTCAGTTTTTAAGGAATTAAAACTCGGTAAATTATAAAAATATCGTATAAATTGCGATATTGCAACGTTCTTTCTAAAGTGTTTCATTTCGGAAAATGTATTATTTTGTTTTTGAAGTTAGGAAAGAAAACTTTCTTCTTCTTTTAAACTTTGGTAAGATTTCTGTTGGTTTCTGTAAGCAACAAAATTGTTCTTATTTTCTCTTTTGGCTTATTTTTATATCATACTTTTAAGGAATTATAGTTGAATTATAACTAAAATAGAGTATTCTTTCTGCTATATCAATTATTTAACAAATGAACTTTTAATTTTATACCACGGGCAAAGCCGTGCGGGTACCACTAGTTATTTCATATTTTAAAGATTTTGCAGGAACAAACAAATATTTATCGTTTGCATCATTGATTGTTTATTTAAACTGTAATTACTTTAGCGGAAACCCTTGGTTTTGTTTATAATTATTCGTTGTTAAAATTTATTAGTTTATTCTATTCTAAAAAATATTAACGAATGCGAAAATGATTGAGAACAAATATAAATACCAATTATATAACAATACGTAAGTTCCAATTGTATGCAATTGGAGTAAAATGGATTTTTGGGGCAAACTTTTTGGGGAATTATAATAACTTGGAACATGCCGAATTCTCAATAAAGTTCCCATCCAGCATCCATTAAAAATTTTTTACAATATGATTGAACTTTTGGGTTTCATTTCTCTCCAATTTTCTATTAACCAAAGCTTGAGAAGACATGTATTATCAACGCAAAAAATAAAAAGATATGACAAATCAACTACTCCCAATGTCAAGTGAGAACAATAAGCAATTCGTGATTGCTCAAAACTCTATTTATATTCTAACCTTCTTAATTTAAATGATTAATAATGAAGAGGATAAATTTTCCTTCAGCATTTTCTCATGAAACCAATTATGAAAGAAATCTACTCTTTGAATAGTTGAAATCAATGCTAATCTAGAACGTGGAAAATTTTTCTGAGAGTAAAATAAATGTTTTAGTTACGTAGTGTTTTAATTACGTCACCAAATTTAAAAGATATTTTATAAGCGATAGACAATTAGACACTATAAAATATTTTTCTCAAGGAGAACTAAAACTGACAAATGACAGCTTTTCTTTATCTCGGCGTCTCTAAATGGAAAATAATACTCTAAAAATATCTCATCAGCAGTAAAACGTTGAACTTAGATCGTTTCAGAGAGAACTCTTTTAAAGCCATTTAATGTAGTCTTTTCTTGGACGACAAAGATTCTTTTAGTTCAAATTTTTCATATTCACATAAATAACATAGTAACTACAAGACAAATGTGAGGAAATATTTCTTTTTTAATTTAATTTTATTTTAAGAAAGTGATTTCTGATAAAATCAATTGTTTTACTATTATTTCAATACACCTAACTGCAATGTCATGTCTGTTCATTTTACACGACACCAAATACAAAATTTGTATCAACTCGTGTGTATATATATATATATATATATATATTTGCAAATGTTTTGTTCATAAAACAAAATGTATTTGCTTTTGAATCATTACTGCTATTTTTCAGGTAATGTGAAGTAAAATTTTGAGACTACTATTTGGTGAAGGGTAACAAAATGAATATATATAACTCATATCACATATAAATCATCAGTATACCCCATTACAGTCGACGCTCGTTATAACGACCACACGTTATAAAGACCATCCTAATATAACGACCGGTGAGAAACCCCCCAACTGTATCCCAATATACTCTATGTTCTACCTCTTACAGCGACCACTCGTTATAAAGACTGTTTTCTGTAGGACGGAAACGGTCGTTATATCGAGCGACGACTGTATTTGTATACTCTTTTTAAAAATATCAAATACCGGTCAAAATTATAATAGTTGTTCAAATTTAAATACTGTAACCACTGGTAAACAAAGTGCATTATACTTACACATTATATTAACCTATTGAAAAGGTTCAATGTCCGTTGGCATATGTTTAGAAGGTCGTAGGATTTTTAATTGATACAAACGGGCTCATAAATTGGAAAATGTCATGAAAAGTTGATTTTAAAAGAGCAAACAATTTTCAGAATAGGCAAACATCTTGATATCCCGCAAATCAAGTCCAAAGATAAGAATGATTCTAAACGAGATATAGAAACTTTTTATCGTAAGAGAACAAATATACAAACGATTTATTTAATTTAAGAGCAAGAATCTGAGAAACTGTCACGCCTAGCATTATGAGGTGATTCATGACCTCTCAGATTTTCTCCCAAAAATTACCAAATGTTTATTATCTTATTGAAAGACCAAATCCAGAATGTTTTGCTCTAAAGTTGAGTTGTTTAGTTTTTATGGACCCCTAAAGTTGAAGGTGCGGCATCAAAAATTAAGCAGATTTTCAAGACATGGAAATTGCTGTGAGCCAAAACTCTTACCAGGAACTGTTAAACTGCAATTTTCTTTTTGTATATGAAATATAGAAGGTTGAAACTTTACAAAATGAATATTAAATTTGTGGTAAGTTGTTGCCGTAAGGTCAGTGAAGGCCCTCAAAACAGGGCATTTTTGACGTTTTTTAGCGTTTTTGAGGTCCAAAAACAGCTTGTACATTTCAGTTGGCACGGCAAAAGTGGTACCGTTTGAAAGACCAGTATAAGCACTTTAAAAAAAAGTATAAATAACAAGGAAAGTTCAACGTGCTTTTAGTTGCGTAAGGCCGAAATATGAAAAATGTCATATTTTACCGATATTCAAACGGTCATAACTTCCTCTGCCAACAACATATTGAAACTTTTTTTTTGCCAATGTCATGCTCTATTCTTTGTCTTAACAGAACAGTTGAGTCCTTTGAGGTGAAATGTGAAAAATTTTTTTACAAAAAATGCACAGAAAAAAATAAATTTTTTGTAAAAAAATTTTTCACATTTTGCCTCAAAGGACTCAACTGTTCTGTTAAAACAAAGAATAGAGTATGACATTGGCGAAAAAAATATTTCAATATGTTGTTGGCAGAGGAAGTTATGACCGTTTGAATATCGGTAAAATATGACATTTTTCATATTTCGGCCTTACGCAACTAAAAGCACGTTGAACTTTCCTCGGTTATTTATACATTATTTTAAAGTGCTTACACTGGTCTTTCAAACGACACTACTTTTGCCGTGCCAACTGAAATGTACAAGCTGTTTTTGGACCTCAAAAACGCTAAAAAACGTCAAAAATGCCTTGTTTTGAGGGCCTTCACTGACCTTACGGCAACAACTTAGCACAAATTTAACATTCATTTTTTAAAGTTTCAACCTTCAATATTCCATATACAAAAAGAAAATTGGAGTTAAACAGTTCCTGGTAAGAGTTTTGGCTCACAGCAATTTTCATGTCTTGAAAATCCGCTTAATTTTTGATGCCACACCTTCAACTTTAGGGGTCCATAAAAACTAAACAACTCAACTTTAGAGCAAAACATTCTGGATTTGGTCTTTCAATAAGATAATAAACATTTGGTAATTTTTTGGAAAAAATCTGAGAGGTCATGAATCACAGGCGTGACACTCTCTCAGATTCTTGCTCTTAACCTTTTTTTTTTTTTTTTGCTCAGTCATTCATTCATTCGTTTTTAAGTATTTAATTTTATTCTCAACTCCAATAAACTATAGAGGGCGCTGCTGCGACTCTAATGGCGGTGGGAAAAGGTAACGCAACGTATGCCATGACGTTTAAATTGCTCTTTAGCTTAGTGAATGACAGCAATTTTTGATCGTATGCATTTTGCTCTTTATTCTTTTGAAATGTTTTTTTTTTTTTTGGTGTCTTGTGGATATTCTTTCCCCGTAAAAAGCAATAAGAAATCAAGAAGTATTGCGTTAGAATTGCTGTCAAGCAGTTTTTCTTCGGGGCGTGGTGAGCACCAGTGAGCACGGGGCGGAGTTCCCTAATTATATAAACAATTTCAAGTAACGATAGTAAAATTGATCATTACACATTTTAAAAATAAATATGACTTAATCAGTTACATTAATTACAATACCCCCCCCCCCCCCCCCCGCCCCTCTTGTGCAAGAAGCAATAACTTCAATAATTCATCATTAGTTACTTTTATTTACGAAAAGTAAAAGAAGAAAGCTTCCACTTCGAGTCATACACGTAAACATTGGTATTCTAAAAGCCCAAAAATATAACATGAATTTGTTTACCTTGATTTGATTTTGGAATAATCTGAAGAACAGAGATATGTATACAGAATAAAAAAAAAAAGTACTTCTGTAGTGAGAAAAGAAAACTTCTTGTTAAACTAATGTTTTACTTCTAAAATATAGTCTCTAATTATGTTTATGTCCTAGTTATGTATTTCGTAGGCAACCGAAAATATTTTGAAACTCAAAGCAAAACATAAAACTTCTCATTCTTTTTTGCGAGTTTTCCCCCTTATTCAATTTTGTTCAATCAAAGTGTGCTACGAAAGATAATTTTAGAATTTCTGCAGTTGGGTCAATCCATGGTTACGGTCGTTATATTCACACAACTTCAGCTGCTCATATTTTATTCACAAATGCAGTTAAAGTTCTTATGAAAACAGGGAATGATAAAGCTCCCCCCCCCCCCAACGTGATTATCACCAAGCGTTAGTTTGAAATTATTAGTAGAAGTTGTAGAAAAATCTCGAAAATGTGTGGTTACGGTCGTTACAAAAAAAGATATGGTTTTTTGAGTGCTATGAAACACTGCCACTTTTCTGTGAATCTATTGCACGTATGATCTTCTGGATGTTTATAATAATTGCTCAACAAATAAAGCATGATATCATACAAAGAACTTAGCTTTTTTGTTGAAAAATAATTTTTTATGAATTTTTGATTGCGGTTACGGTCGTTACAAAAGCGGTTACGGTCGTTACTCGTCTGACTATTTTCAATATATATGTTGCTAAAAATAAGTAAACGGCTATTTTAATTCATTTTTTCGCCATATATGAAGTCAAATAATGGACATATGAGTAGAAAGGTTCTCCAGTTAGTTCATTTGATTAGATATAATCTTCAATTGATTACTATAGACTTTGGAAGCTTTCAAATCCCTTGAGCTACGTTTTCCAATGAAACTTCACCAGAATACCCACACCTCCCAGTCCCTCTTCAGATATTTTACCTCCACTAAATCCTCATAATCATCTGTGACTTGAGCTCTGTATTTTTTCAGTACTTTGCTTAGAAAAATTTCTACAAATTCGCTTATTACGTAAATGGTATTGATAGTACAGGGCACCTTATCGCTTCAACTACAAGTGTTCGCTTTAATAAACATTTTAAAAATACTCACACATTAAGATTTTTTCTGCATAAATTATTTGCCCTCGTACGCCCGTTATCGAGATATCAGATTTTAAAGGATTAAATTTAAGTGAAGCTCCAAATTTAAAGGCTTCTGGGGAAATAGAAGGCCGACTATTTCACCATCTGCATGTGATAGGACATTTATCTGCAAAGCATGCGAAAGATGTCTCCCATCATTACCTGAAACTCACTAAATTTGCTGACATTATTAAAATTTCGGCAGACTTTAGGACTTTATAATTCGACAACGAGGAGCTGAGGGCAAATAATTTATAAATCCAGCAAAATGTTTTCCTACAATGTTTCAAATGCAAAAAACTTAATTTTTTTCATTACTTCACTTTTGTATGGTTTCTTGGTGAACATCGAATGACCTCTGAGTCGAATTTGTCTAAGAACTAACGTAAACGGTATTTATAGTAGGAAAGCTCCTTTATAGGGGCTTTTCCACTCTATAAGAGACGAATACCCCCAAAGTAACTTTCAAGTGCATCAGTGGACTCATGTACCAAATTTGGCAAAGATCTGACGTGAACTGTGAATTTAGACCTAAAACATGTAACACCCGTAACCAACATAGCACAAAAACGAAAAGGTTTTTTGAATAAATTATTAATGCATGTTTTTAATATAAATGAATAAAACCTAAATGACAAACTTCTACCTCAAATAGTTATTGTTACAAAATAACAAATACTTGTTTTCGGTTACGGTCGTTACAAAGATTCTGGATAATTTTGCCTGCCTGTAATTAAAAACTAATACAACCTACAAAGAAATTGATTGCTGGAAAACGTCAAAGGGGGTGCTTACTAAAGCACTATAATTCGTTATCTTCCAAATTGAACCCGGTGTGGCCAGGGCCTAGGTTGGAAACTTGATAATTTTTAACTGAAAAAATGGGTTAGAAAAACCGTAACTTTAGGACGTTGAAACCATGTTTACAGTAAAAACTAGGATATTTTACACTTTGAATTAGGAATCTATGCTTTCTTGTGAATAAAATGACACATAACATATTATTATTAAGTGAGTTTCATATTTTGATGTCTATGTCCTATTTCTCATGGATTGGCCCAGTTGTATCTGTAATTTAATTTTTTAGAAAACTTTATTGCAGAGATTCTTTTCAATAATGCATTCTGTTGAAACTCTAGAATTCGAAAAATAAACTGTTCTGCAGGAAATCTGTAACTAAAAAGGCTTAACAGTAATTTAAAATTCCTTTTGAAATTTCCCCGATATTTTATGTTTTTATATCCCGATATTTTTTTAAGTTAATTGCGAGACATATTATGTTTCAGTAAAAGGATATTTTCAACTTATTTAAGGATATTTTTTTGAAATACTTAAATATGATCTTTTAGGTATTTTTTTTTTTTAAACTAACCTTGTGAGCAAACATACATTTTCTTGAATTTCCAGTTGCAGTTGACTTTTATGCATTTCGTGAAATTAGTCTCCATTTTGTTGTTTTGCAATTTTATGAAAAAAATTAATAAAATAGTTTCAACATTCCATGTGTAATCACTTTGGCCTTTTTTAAAAAAATCTTCTTTCGATCTGTTCCTCCCCCCCCCCCAAAAAAAAAATATTTGGATTGAACCATTAAAATTGGGTATTTTGTTTGTAAACTGCTGATTTGAAACATTTTTGTCACGCACATTTTTTTTCAGATAAACACTCGAATATGCATACTTCGAGCGTGTTTATTTTTATGGTACGCAGTTTAACCTTTAGGAACCGGGCGGTACACATGTTGTACCATAAGTCTCGTCTAGTTTAGAGGACGAGGTTGAAATTTTCACTCGAACCCTTTGGAGTCGCGGATTTTTTCAAAGTTTCATACGGCTAGTATAACAGTTTATACCTTCTCTTTTCAATGGAAAAGAAATCTGTGGTTAAACTGTCGTACTACCTTTGACAAAAGAAAAATTTCTATACGAACAGCCAGGATACAAAAGGTTAAGAAAAAAAAATACACAGCAAAATACAAAGTTGAGAGATATTCACACTCGTACATGACTCCAAATCAGAAGCACATTGTGGCTGATGCCGTCATTAAAAACATACATTTCGTTCGAATCACACAAACAGAAAAGTGATTAAAAAATATCAACAATTCACAACTACCCATTTTCACACGCAACAGGGAGGGGGAGAAGAACGATCCATAAGCAAAAAATAAATAAATAAAATAAAATAAAATAATAATAATAATGAAAATTTGAGTTTTGCTGAGCTTGCAATTCTAGTGCAAAGTTTGAAACTAGAAGACTTGATTCCTTGTAAACATATGTTGAAGCAATCTTTTTGGAACAATTGTCTTTTTGTATACCAAGGACACGTGCCAATCATTTTTTCCACTGTTCGCTTTTTATCACCGTTTTCAATATCTTCTCTTATCTCGGGAGAGGATCGTGCCTCGGAGAGGAGAGATAAATACGCCCCAAGAATGCTTAAAGTTTTTCCACTCTAAAAATATCCTAGTTTTATATAAAAGATACCAATTGGAAAGTAGAATTTATTATTTTTTGCTATCAAAAAATCAGCAATTGGGGGCAAAACAGGATATTTTTTTCCTTATAGCTGTTGAATATCGGACACACTAACTTATATTCCTTGTTAAAAATAATTATTATTATTATTAAATCAAAATAGTTGTAGGTTGTCGAAATAAACAAAAATGCTGAATAAAGTCTGAAAATGAAATTTTAGCTGATGGAGCAAAGACTGAGGAAAAGTGGAAAAGAAATAAATTTATAATCAAATAAAATGAAAGACATAAAATTATGCTTGTGGAAATAAAAGCATGTAATATGCACAATTTTAAACCTTTAATTCTATAGAAATATCAAGTGGAGATTTACACGCCCCCTCCGCTCACTTGTGATGTATATTTATACGTAACAAGTGTGACGTATTTCTCAAACGAAGAAAATATGCTTAATTGATTCGCTCAAGATATATACAACACGTGTTGTGGCACAAAATAATGTGAATGAAGTCAAGTCAAGCGTAACTAGGTTTGGCATCAAGGTAGATTTCCATGCGTATAAAAAGTCTGGAAATATCACTGGAAACAATATAGCAGCTCAGCAGGAATCTGTTTTGAAATCTTTAGCATACTGTAACGACCGGACTGGTAAATGTTTTCAAATCGACTGAATCAGTGGTGTAGCGTGGGGGGAAAAAAAGACCCACCCAGCAGGATATTTTGACTGCGTTTGTGGACTGAATGATATTATTTTCAAGACAGACCATGCTTCTTTCTTACTTTAAAACCAGTGATACTAGTGGTGGAAAGGGGAGATATTTCAGACTCTTTGGGCTTTTCTTACTTCGGGGCAAATCAGCTGAAATGTTTGTTTCTCTTCATGGGTTCGGAGGTCATTCGCGGAGATAAAAAGCTCTTGACTCCCTGAATTTGAAAAACTATAAATAACAAGCATAGTTCATTGCGGACAGAACGATTAGATTGGGCGAACCGATAAGAATGGAATACGAGTGTCGGTGACCACTAAAAACAGTTTGCGAGTTTTCGACTAGACAGACGATTCAATGTATATCGACGATGCTTTTACTTACGATGCTAGTAAGGATAGGGACCTCGGTGGCCTAGAGGTAGAGTATTTTCCTTGTAAGCAAGAGGTCGCGGGTTCAAGTCTATCCTTTCCCATGGATGTTATTTAACCTCTCTGTGCCGTAAATCTGTCCTGTGCTTGTCAGGAGACAAGGTGCATAGTACGCAGTCCTCATGTATGTCGAAGCTGATGGCTTCTGTATTAAAAATGACATATGCACTTATCAGGGAAAGAATAATTCTGTGGGGTTAAACGCACGCACACACACACATTATTGAGATTGTGAGGATATTTTTTCACGCTCCTTTAGGGCGCTGATTTAGGGAATCAACACATCTTGATAAGGGGGAATAGCAGAGGAAAGGTTGTTTTTTCTGCATCGATACTACGTGGGCAGACAAACAAATTTTACAGAATTCTTTCGTTTTAATTGAGAATTTATGCACATTTATTGAGGGTAACTGGGGGGGGGGGGTGAGCAATGCTGATTAACTTTGTGTCACTTCGCATTTTTCATTCTATTTGATATTTTAACAAAAACAAGACTGCTCACTGCTGAAATCTCCCCCCAAAGTTATGCATCAAGATTTCTAGCCTTTTTTTTTTAACAAAAAATATTAAAGAATAAAATAAAATAAAATAAAACAAAAACTCATTTTTTTTGTATTGTATTGATAAAGTACATAACAAATAAGGCAATAGCAAACAAACATCAAAGAAGTAAACACAGCTAAAGAAGAAAAAAAGAAGAGAAAGAAAAAGAAAGTTTGAATTTGGAACAGCTTAGTGTATTATTTCCTAATCCTGAAGTTACTTTTTGGAAGCTATTTTGAGTTCTTGAAATTGCTCTTATTACACACACAGTGTATTCAACACAACAATATAAATGATAGAAATCTTCTACTAATACTTTTCGTATTCGGCACATTTTGCTGACGATTCGGCAATTTGAAGACAATATTGCGACATTGACATTATCTGCTTTTTTAATCTTAGAATTGTTTTCTAAAAGATGCCAAATGTTTTTTCTCACTAAATGTTATGCATGTACGACATGTGTGCATGCTTGTATTTTATCATTCGGTAAAATTGGAGCTCCAACCAGCAAATTGACACCCCTCCTCCTCCCAAAAATGTTAGTTCGAGGCGGCCCTGCAAACACTTTGAAATACTAATTTGCTGCATTAAAGTTGTACAACTTTTCTCTACATATTAAAAAAAAGGTAAGCTCAATAATATTGTGAAAGGATATTTGTGGCTGGCCTACGTCCAGGCGACCTCATAGCACCTACAGACTTATAATTTGGTAAAAAATTAGTTCGATCCCCGTAGATGTGCACCTCGGAGTCATTTTTCTTATATTCGAATTAGTTTTTTTTTTTTAATTAATTTTTTAAGCATAAATTTCACAAGCTTCACCAAATTGAGGGCGAAAAAATCTCCCCCCCCCCCCCAATATTATGTGTCGTTGGAACGAGTTTTTTTTTTCTGAAGAAGATGTTAGCTCCTTTTCTCTCCATTAATGATGATAGGAGATATATGATTCTAACTGAGTCATTACACAAAGCTCGAGTAAAATTACATTACCATTTAACCAAACTGCTCCAAAATCTTTTCAACCAGGTAACGTTCGACAAAGAAAACCGGTGACTGTTCGTTTTGTTTATTGCTTGTCTTAATTCAACAAAATATACACGCGACTGCTTTTACCGCAAATTTTCTTTAGCTTTTTTTGACATTTAATAAAGGTTGTCATTACTCTTATGGTATTTTATTTTGTTTCAGTGATTTCATATGAATTACATTGCGTGTTTGAGTTAACTTTTTTCTGCTAGGGAAGGGAACTGGATTTTCTGTTTGGGCTATATATTTTGCTATGTTTTTCATTTATACCTATATTTTTTTCATTTTTTATATCAGGATGAAGGTAGAGGTCTCTTTTATTTATTTGACGAAATATTTCAAATTCTAAAGGAACTCTTATTGTGTTTTAAAGGGTATGTGAGCATTTCAGTTAAAGAAAATGATTATTTTACATCAAGATGTGGTAGAAAGGGGAGGGGCGGGGTAAAGATGACCAGACGGAAAGAAGAACTTGATCACCAACCACAAACGGGTTAGTGAAAAAAAAGAATATAATGAGATAGCTCTAAAAAATTCTGCAAGAAATCTTCAGAGATTTTGCAAATTTCGGCAAAAAAATATGTTCAATTTAAAGATATCTACAGAAAAACTTTATCGCCCATGGAGGTTCTCGCATTTTGAATTCGTTCGGAAGTGAAAAAATCAGAACTAATTGGAATATTTTCTGGAAAAAATCCTATTTTTATTGATTTTTTTTTTTTTTTTGTTGAAGGCATTTCATTCATGCGAAGAGATGTATGCTAAGAAAAACAGACTGTGGACTTTCGGGAAAGGGAGGTGGGATTTCGGATCATCCTTGAATCCTACGTCTTTGCTGCCCTAACAATCCTGCCGCCCCAATAGCCCAACAGCACATAGGTAAATACCTTAAGCGTAGCGTCGGAAGGGGGGCGCACAGGGGGGCCCGTGCCCTCCCCCCCCCCCCCAACTTGATGTGGACTTAAAATTTAGAACCTGAAGTTTTGCAAAATCTGAACGAAAATCATAATCAGAGTATCATTTATAGTTTTTTTTTTTTTTTCATGAATTTTATTTAAGTACTATACCAGCATTTGGGGGGGGGGGGGGGCAAGGCGAAATATAGGCCCACTGTCAAAATTTTCAATGTTTGGAGCTTTATTTTTTCCGAAACGAGGACGAAAATCATCAGAAAGATTATTTCCGTTTTCGTTACCCGGTTACCTACACACAGGTCACAATAACCTCTTATCGGGGTACTGATCTAAGAAGTTGCAATTGCCCCTCCCTGCCCTTTTAGAAAAGATATGGATTTTAGCACAGAATTAATCTTTTATCTTCCCAAATCGAAATTTTCAATTTTTAAGAGCTTTTTTCGAGCATTTGTCAGTCATAATCATATCAAAAAGAAATTAAATCCTAAATGCAGGCTAATAACTAAAAAGAACTCTCATATAACATAATAAAGAAAAATACCATCTATTTATGTTTAAAAACTATTTAACATAAGGTCATGTTTGTACTTTAAAGCTATGACAAACTTAAGAATACTTTTGCTTTTGCTTATGATCGTCTTCAATAGATTCTTTTTTGTTTCTTTTTTTTAAACTTACTTCTGAATCTTTTAAAAAACCTTTGTCATTGTAATATAACTTTTTCTTGGTTGAGCAAAGATATTTATTTTAACTATTTCTTTTTGTTTCAGTTTGTTTCTTTTTACTTTCTTCTATATCTAATATATAGAAGAAAGTATTGGATTCGTGAAAATTTTCGAATGTCGAATTTTGACGGATTTGCACGTTTTGAGGTGCGCTGAGTCCATTTCGACCATTTTTGGAAAATGTCTGTCTGTGTGTGTGTCTGTCTGTGTGTGTGTCTGTCTGTGTGTGTGTGACCAGTTTTTGTGGCCGCGCTAGAGCAAAAACTACTGCATGAAATCGAACAAAAATTTTTGCACATATGTACCACCATGTGAACTGGTGCACCTGACTTTTTTTAGCGAATTCCTCCAAGGGGGTGGAGCAATCGCACGTGTTCTGCGCGGGGTGATTGCTATATCTCAGGAAGTAACCGGCGGAATCAAACGAAAATTGGTCCATAGGTAGACCCTACTGAGTACAGGTGCTGATTCAATTTGCGTGTCAATATCTTGAAGGGGGATGGAGCAATCGCACGTGTTCTGCGTGGGGGTGATTGCTATATCTCAGGAAGTAACCGGCGGAATCAAACGAAAATTGATCCATAGGTAGACCCTATTGAGTACAAGTGCTGATTCAATTTGTGTGTCAATATCTCGAAGGGGGGTGGAGCAATCAAAAGTGCTTATTTTGTCATTGCACCTACTGTATCTCGAGAAATATTGCTGCGATTTGAATGAAATTTGGAATAACACTAACCCAATATGGAAGCAAGCATCGATTAAATTTTGGCGCCAATCACCCCTGGGAGAGGGTGGGGTGATTTTTGCACTTAGTCAACAATGCAAAAAATTAATTCATTAAAAAATCGCTTTCATGCTATTTAATTATTAAAACATCTGAAAACTTTCAATGATTTGAAATTTTTAACTGTTGCCAATTTCTTTTTACTAACAAATAAAATGTTTGCAATTAATCTAAACAAGGCTTTTGCAATGATTTCCAATTTCGCTCATTGATTCTGCATTTGCAGGGTTATTACGATAATTGGGAAATTGGAGCTGTCTCCAATTATTCGGGCGAGTACGTATTTTATTTTGTAACCGGAATTCATAAGATAGATATAGAAGAAAGTTTCGTGACGGCCACGACAACTAGTTTTGATCGAATGTAAAATTTTTAAGACGTTTTTGTTTGCCTCGTTTTTCTCCTCACATCTTTTTAGTCTCAACTACTTCATATGAGGCCTCAAAATGCAGAATTTTATGCTTATTTTTCGAAAAAATTCCCGGGGGCAAACCCCCGGACCCCCCGAGATTAGGGGTAATTAAGTCTACACCCCACTTAAGAGAAGTCAATGCATCACTCTTCTGGTATCCATTCCACTACAAAGTCAATCCATAGAACAACAAGAAAACACAGCGAGAGCATTAACAAGAAGTTCTGTCAAGAACTAAGCGAGCCTACTTTCCCGTACATCGACATCGGCATTCTAACATCTGATCAAATTTCTCTTGATTATCTGAGACGGAAAATTATGTCATTACCTTTTTAGAACTTAATGCTGATTTCTAAAAGCAAAATATACCCCTCTCATCAGATGAAATAGACATGTAAAAAGTAAATAAACGAATAAAGTTTTGTTTCACCTTTTAAAGAATGTAACTGTTATAGTTCTTCCGTAGAAAAAATTCCTCAGACGTTTTCAAAAATGAATAAATAAATAAATAAAAGTACAAAGAACATCAAAACACATTTTATCAAAGAAAGAAAAAAAACTCGTTTATTCATAAAATGCCTCCAGGGAGTGAATGCCTCGAATTTCATTTTTAATCAGTTGCCAGTTGTTAAATATAAATAAAGAATAAAATGCTCTCGTGAATGACAAATTTTTTTTACAAAAAAATCGTCTGCCAAAAACAATAATAATAATAATAATAATAATACATAAAATAAAACAACGGTTCAATGTTGAACGAAAAAATGTTCACATTGAAAATTTAAATATGGTATGAAGTATCCTTGCTGAGATCCTTCGAACAAAAAAAAGTTTGTTTAAATCGGACTGTTCACTCAAAAGTTATTAGCGTTGACAGCTTGTTTGAACGGTTCAATGTTGAATGAAAAATTGTTCAAATCGGAAATATAAAAACGGGAATGAAGTATCCTTGATAAGTTCTTTCGAACAAAAAAAAGTTTGTTCAAATTGGACTGTTCACTAAAAAGTTCGTGTCGCAGGACAGATTGTTTGAACGGTTCAAAGTTGAACCAAAAATTGTTCAAATCGAAAAATCAAATATGGAAATGAGCTGTACTCGCCGAGATCTTTCCAACAAAAAAAAAAGTTTGTTCAAATCGGAATGTTCATTCAAAAGTTATTAGGGGGGGGGGGGGACAGACCGACCGACCGACCTACCGACCGACGCACAAAATCCCCATCTCAATACCCTACATTCCAATTTTTAATTTTTCGATATAGTGGAGGAGCAACTGGTCAAATTTTAATTTCCGTGCGCTTTTTGTGATACAATTATGACAGTTGGTTTTTCTGAAAGGTATTGACACCAGGAATACGAATTCGAATGTTGCCACCCCCAAAAATAGTGTAGGGGGGCGTAAGGGGGGGCAAAGTTTCTTCACTAAAATAACTATATCTTCATAATTTCATGGCTTACAACCAGATTTCAAAGCGTAAAATGCTTAAATTCACTCAATAATAACATTATAACGTATAAAAAGCTGAATTTAAATTGCTGACACGTGTTTCGGAGCTATTAAGAGCTCCTTTTTCAGTGTATAAAATGAGAGCTTATGAATGAAAATTCATCCGGCTGAAGGTGTTTTTTTTCATTGAATAGAGGTTATCAAGCCCATCATTAGGACAACCAGGGGGGGGCGTGCCGCCTCTCCCCCCCCCCCGCCCCTTTTAGAACAAAATGCAATTGCACATTTGTGTACGCCTTTATCCTTCAACACATAGTATACATTGCATTTGCACTTTTGCCCGGGACTGTAATCGCCCCCCTCGGAGGGGAGGGGGGGGGGTTGAAAAATTAATGTTTTTATTTTTTTTTTTTTAATTTATTTATTTATTTATTTTTTTGATCAGGGAAAGGGGTTCAATTGCCCCCAATTGTATTTACTGGATGCGACACTACAGGAACGTTTGCTGGAAAAGGTAAAGCCTTGCAGCAGTCTGATAAAAATATTTTGCAAGCTTTTGCAAATTTAGGAATTAATTCTACACCATCTGAAGATATTTTTGGTGCATTAGAACAGTTTGTTTGCAAAATTTACCTGCCAAACTGTTCTACATCAGATGTTGGCTCTGTTCGGTACATGTTATTTCAAAACAAAAATTGCCGAATCAGAGAAGATGCCACCAACACAATCAGCTCTTCACTATGCCGTCATGAGAGCACATTATCAGGCCATGATACGGCAAAATGATGTCATTGCATGTCCGAATATTCCACAGCCAGATGCTGATGGTTATGGTTGGGAAATGCAAGGCAGCAGATTTGTTTCTTAGATGACCAAAATAGAACCTGCTCCACAGGCGATTCTAGAACTGGTAAAATGCTCATGCAAAAAAAGTGAATGTTCTACACTGCTTGTCAAATGCAGACATGTGTGAATGTTTGGATGTACCTTGCTGATGAAAATCACTGTTTTAACAGGTATGAGGAGAGCAGCTCAGATGAATCTGATAATGAAACTGATTTTTAATTTGCATTATATATTATTATTATTTGACTTATTGTTTTAAAATTCTTCCTAGCAATGTCTTTTTGAAACGATCAAGAATATGAAAAATTAATTCACGGGCTGATTTAAATATATATATTTCATTTTCTTTCAAATGCTACTGTCAAAGGAGTAGCGTGTGTGCTGTTATTTGTTTCTACTTTCATGTTTTTATTTAACTATTTTGTTTGCACATAAATGCAGCTGAAAATATATAATGAAATAAAACATTTTAGTTGCAATAAATGTTTAGTTTGTTTAAAATTACTTTTTACACTCAGCAACAGAAACAAACACAATGTTAAGCAGTCCATGGGAAATTTGAGTTCATTAATGTTATCATTATATCTGTGGCTTGGTTCTAAAAGGGCCTAAGTCAAAAATGTTTGTTTCGAGAAAAAGGTTTTTTAGAATGCTATAACTTTCTTACATTAAGATTGCCATTATTATTTTTTTGGTATTTGTTTATTGTTAGTGTAAAGAAAAACATTTTATCATATGAAATTTTTTAACCTGTTATGACATTGTGTATATGACATTGGCTGACATTATAATAGAAATACAACCAATTTTAGTTTGATATTAGACATTGGCCTTCGTAGAATTAGAGTTTTACTAAATTGGAAACTTTTGATGTAAATAACACAGAAGGTGAAAAAATTGGCATTAGCCCTTTTAGAACCAAGCCACAGATATTATTATTTGAGTGAATACAAATATTTAAAAATCTTTCTCTCATTTTTTTAACTTAAAAATTCAGGCAAGTTTCAGACCACTCACAATGAGTATCACTGGCTTATATTGTTTAAAGCACATTTGTGGCTGCAAAAACTTCCTTTAGCAGTGCTTTAAACTACAAAAAATTGTGGTGTGCGAAAGATGACGAAAAAAATTGCAATTGGGGGCAATTGAACCCCTTTCCCTGATCAAAAAAATAAATAAATAAATAAATTAAAAAATAAGTAAATAAAAACATTAATTTTTCAACCCCCCCCCCTCCCCTCCGAGGGGGGCCATTACAGTCCCGGGCAAAAGTGCAAATGCAATGTATACTATGTGTTGAAGGATAAAGGCGTACACAAATGTGCATTTGCATTTTATTCTAAAAGGGGCGGGGGAGGAGAGGCGGCACCCCCCCCCCCTTGGTTGTCCTAATGATGGGCTTGATAACCTCTATTCAATAAAAAAAAACACCTTCAGCCGGATGAATTTTCATAAGCTCTCATCTTCTACACTGAAAAAACAGCTCTTAATAGCTCCGAAACACGTGTCAGCAATTTGAATTCAGCTTTTTAGGCTTTATAATGTTATTGCTGAGTGGATTTAAGCATTTTACGCTTTAAAAACTGGTTGTAAGCCATGAAATAATGAAGATATAATTATTTTAGGGAAGAAACTTTGCCCCCCCCCTTACGCCCCCCTGCACTATTTTTGGGGGTGGCAACATCCGAATTCGTATTCCTGGTGCCAATACCTTTCAGAAGAACCAACTGTCATAATTGTATCACAAAAAGTGCACGGAAAACCAGTTGCTCCCAGACTAATATACAGGGTGTCCACTCCAATCGTGGACCAATAGCTAATTTCTAAACCGTTAGAGATAAGCATATAGTTGATTTAGGAAAAAATCTCCAAATTATGAAAGGAATTTTGGGTCTATTCAATGTTTTTCAAAAAATCAAATTTTGAAAGAGTTACGAAATTTAAATTTTTATACAGCCCCCCAGTCCTATCAATCATATTTAGTAAAACATTCTTGATACTGTAACGTTTAAAACTAAAAAAAAATCACTCCTCTACCACAAAAATTGATCGAGTTATGACGTTTTGAAAAATCAAGATTTTGCATTATTTCATGACGTCATCGAGAGATCACTTAAGGGACCGTATGGGAAATCCTTCAAAATCTTGATTTTTCAAAACGTCATAACTCGGTCGATTTTTGTGGTAGAAGAGTGATTTTTTTTTAGTTTTAAACGTTACAGTGTCAAGAATGTTTTACTAAATATGATTGATAGGACTGGGGGGCTGTATAAAAATTTAAATTTCGTAACTCTTTCAAAATTTGATTTTTTGAAAAACATTGAATGGACCCAAAATTCCTTTCGTAATTTGGAGATTTTTTCCTAAATAAACTCTATGCTTATCTCTAACGGTTTAGAAATTAGCTATTGGTCCACGATTGGAGAGGACACCCTGTATATTTTAATTTTTATTTCTTATTGACTTGTTTTTCGGACTTGGCGATATTTTTAGATGCATTAAGCCTCTTTTAATGCTTTTTTCGTCTTTCTTTGATTTTTAACGGGAAAGTAAGCTAAAAATGAGAAAAAACACGGGGGCTTAATCATGGAAAAAGCAAGCGCGGATACAAGGGGCGATCGCCCCCCCCCCCTTGAGCCAAAAAAAAAAAAAAAAAGAAAAGAAAAGAGAAAAAGAAAAAAGGGAAAAAGGAAAAAAGAAAGAAAGAAACAGGCACTTACCAAGAATGTAAAAACAAAAGTACTTTCTACCTTTCTAGGAATGAGGGATTTATTATATTTCTTTTTTTGTTCCTGTGGAACTGAAATTTGGCACCATTTTCAAGACAGCGCCGATAAATTAAAAGTCTCTTTTTTTTTTCATTTCACACTCCAGGGTCCCCCGTACCTACCACAGCTTCGTGGTTTAACCGGGATAGGGCCCTGAAGAGCGCTCTGTTCTTAATTTTGAACCAGAACCTGGGGTCGAGCAAACCCTTGGCCCAGCACCCCCAGAGGTATCGTTTCACTCAAGGCCGTATCCAGAGGGGGGGGGGGCGACGGGCCCGAGCCCCCCCCCCCCCACACCGAAACCCGAAATGTTTTATAATGTCAAACTAAAAAATTTTCTTTTTTTTAAATTTCAAATCGCAAAAAAAAAAAAGAGTTTTTTTTTTCCTTTTTTCTATTAAATGAGTAAAAATTTGAAGAAGTACGAAAAAAAAAGACAATTCAAATTCTCATTAGCTGCAAAACAAACTTGAAAACAAGACACTCATTAGCAGTTCTAGCTCTCTTTCCCAAATCAATTCAGGCTCAAGGCAAGCTACTTGTCAGTTTGATTTGCGCGCCCCTTCCCTCCCCCTTAAAACTTATAAAACTTACACCACTCAGATTCTTACCCCCTAATCGCCGGGCCCCTAGTTTCCGACTAGGCTGAGATTGCTTCTCAGCGCCAATATTCAATTAAGAGGGTACTTTGTTGGTCCCCATTTGTAAGCATTTGTAATCCTCGAGTGATTTTAATAGCTAAACATGTCTTCAATCAACAAGACCACACAAAAACGGATACGTTCGAAGACCCTCTGCTTTGTTGGACACTCACCAATCTTAGACAAAAGTTACTTTAAAAAAAATTCCATTTACAAATGCTTAAAAACCTTGAAAACTTTGTTAAATATAGCTGTAAACCTTGAATTTTAAAGTTTCTAACACAAATGGAGGGTAGGTGGGCATCAAGTTGCGCGAAACTCAGCTCCTTGATTAAAAAAAAAAAAAATATTCTGCGTAATGTAAAAATCATATTCCAGCATTTTTTGTAGCATATTTTCAAAAATAATTTTTTGTGACTCACATGTTTCATTTCTGACTATTCATTAAATACCTAATTCAGTATTTTAGAAGTTACTTTGTAATTGATTCTTTATTAATATGTTAAGCACGAAAAAAAAATATTACCCTACCTGTATTCTTTTTCGTTTTCTGCAGTACTAGTGATTGAAAAAGAAATTGTCGTGAAAGTATTTTTTAATATCTATTTTTAATCTTTAAAAGATGTGTCTTTCAAAGTTTTAACAATTTCGTAAGACTGTCCAATCAACTATTAAAACGTCAGAGACCTGAAAGTGCAAATGAAATGTTTTAAAGAATTTTAACTGTTCTAGAGTCTTTGAAAATCATTAAATACCTTTTTGAAACTTCTTCAAAAGTGCTTCAATTCTATTTCTTATCAAATAATTAAACTATGAATTAACTAAATGGCCAGAATGTTACTCTCTCGTTAATTATTTTTTAAATCTCTACACTATTTCTTTTAAAGAATTTTATGTGTTTTATACTATTGGTTATTTTATGTTACTAAGTGCTTTGTCTGTCGGTGAGTTGGGGAACTGATCAAAAACTACTATGTAACTATAGTGAAAACCGATGTAAGCAAGTGATAATGTGTTAATCTTTTCTCCTCCCTTGTCCTTCCTCTCTGTCGCTCTGTTAATCGTTTGTTAAACTAAACATTTTTTTATGCTTTGATTAATCTTAATTTGCAAATGAATGCAGAAAATTTATGAGATTGTTGTTTGCCTACTTTTCCAACATGTTTTTGAAGTCCCAATTGCCCCATATAGGTCTCAAAATACAGAATTTTAAAACTTTTTTTCAAAAATTTACCCGGGGGAATAACCCTCGGACCCCCTAAAATTACGCATATTCTACCCCACTTAAAAAAGTTCTCATTGCAAAGGTTAGTTCAAGAAAATAATAAAAATAAAGAAATGAAAAAACACACACACACATCAAACATCGTAGGGGGGGGGGGCTTTCAGCTAGAAATTAGACTCATAGCACACACAAAAATGTATGTGTGTTTGGGCAATGTGCGAAACTGGGCCCCTCCCGAAATTTTTTTCTGGATACGACCTTGATTACACCTGGAGGACTTTGAGACCACGACATTTTTAACGCCTCTCAGCCACCATTAATCAAGACGGTGGATCTTTGATCGGCTGAGATCGAACCCGGGTCCCTCCGGATACGAGTCTGATGCCTTACCGATCGGGCCACCACGGCCATTAAAAGTCTCTACAGACGGAAATGCAAATGATAAAAGGAGAAGGGGTTATCCTTCGCCTTCGAATACATACATTCCAAGTCGCCGATTTTTTTGACGCCCGTCATCATATGGAGGGACGCCATCTATATGACGTAACGAAAATAAGCACGATTTCAAGTGGTCTTAGTCTCCTTTTGGAGTCAGTAGAACTGAGCAACGTTCCTAGTTCGGTTATTACCAGTGTTGCCAGACGTCCCAGATTTCAAGGGACAGTCCCGTTTTTTGAAATATTGTCCCGCGTCACGGGAAACTTTGATACGGGACGGCTAAAGTCCCGTATTCTGGCTAGAAGCAGCATTTTACAAAACGAAACATTATTTTCAGAAAAAAAATGAAGTAAAACAAAAAATGTGAAATAGAGTGATAAGAAAACTGATTGAATTATAATATTTTCCTGTTCTGAAGTGATGTTATTGTTCTATTCATTTAGAGTAGAAATTATTGTGACAATCAATTCAACAAACGTTCATTGTAAAAGTGGTGCACCTCCTTATAAATGATTTTTCTATGCTTTATTATATAAAAAGCCCTTCTCAATTTTTCAATTATAAAAGAAATATATGTGTTCAGCTACTATTAGGTCACTAGATTTTATTTATTTATTTATTTATTTATTTTGAATCAATCAATCTCAATTTTTTTAAATTTGCTTCGCTTTTTTCAAAAAGATGTAACTGAATGTTATTCCATTTAGCAAACAAATACGCTTTTTAAAAACAAAAAGATACATAATTTTTACAATGAGCGACAGAAATTTAAATTACAGTGAGTTTTATGGCATCCTAAAGACCATCAAAACTTAGAAAGAATTATTGCAGCAGCAAAATCTAGTAGCAAATACGATTTAAAAAAATCTGGTATGGACCCCACACTACTTCCTTTTACGTGTAAATTTCTTAGTAGTTGCCTTAAGTGTTAAAAAAAGTGCTTGGAGTGAGTAAGGTAACAATTCAAATATTTACTCCCCTAATCTACCACGAAACAATGCAAAAAATATTTTACAATGGTTATTTTTCTAAACATTGCTGATTTTAATATCATTTAGTGAATTTTTCGCAAAATATCGCCAATAGCGCCAAATTGAACCCAAATTCAAAAAATAATTTTTTCGCCAAATTTGTCGCCAACTTGGCGATATGTCGCCAACTTGGCGTCAAAGACTTGGCGACCAAAAGCTTAGCGACATGTCGCCAAGTGGTGGCGCCAATACATATCACTTGAGTCTGTATTGAAATTAACATTGATTTACCCCAAAAAAGGGGTAAAAGACCCCTTTGGGAACATTCGAATGCAATCACAAGGGGAGGTGCACAACTAGACCCCCCTCAGAGCCTACATACCAAGCTAGAAGTTTCTACGTCATATAGTTTTTGAGTTATGCGAGCCACATACGCACATACATCCGCACATACATCCGCACATACGTACATACAGACGTCACGAGAAAACTCGTCGTAATTTACTCGGGGGTGGTCGAAATTGATTTTTCGGCTGTTTGTATGTTGTTAGGTACATATGCACGTGCTGACAGGTCGAAAAAACTACGCGACATTCATTCAGGGGTGAGCAAAATCAAAATTTAGACCGAAATTTGAGTGAAATTTTTTTCGTGATCACAATACTTCCTTTACTACGTAAAAGGAAGTAAAAAAGTAATTTCCCGAGGCTATATAAGAATAATTATCATGTTATAATGTTGACAACCATATTTTGCCAACATTTTTCGGAGAAACCATTAAAAATTAAAAGCAGAATATTTGTACCATTACACGATTGTGTGGTAATGAATGAAATGTATGCGAATGCTTTTAAAGAACCTGGATCCATTAAAATGTACATAGTTGAATTATAGTTGCGTATGATTCTATACATTGTTTTTACGCCGACTTCAAAACTTATGTTTAAAAGTAGTTTCGATGGTGTTCAAAGAAAAAAATTATTTTTTACTTTTTAGAGCAATTTCCAACTGAAGTCGGTTCTATTTTTTTCCAAAATTATTTTATTTTTTTTGTTTTAGGTTAACTTCTTATAGTGAGTTCAAGTAGTAAGGTTTAATTCTATGTCTACTCAATTGTAATCAAAATTTTTGTTAATGACTCCTTAAAATTATTTTGCGTTCGAATTTTCTCATGGGTACGTCTTGCTGTTTGAAAAAGTACATAGGACTAAATATTAGTCATCAGTAGAAGCTACTATTATATCTTTCACGCCAAAACAAGCCCGTCATTTGGGACATCAGGACGGGTTGTTAATGGCTTCCCCCCAGGTTTTGGAAATTAATGTATTTTCATATAAGTGGGCGAGGCTTTTGCTTTTTTTGGTATAATTTACATTGAAATTTGGTATCACCCCCCCCCCCCCCACCAGCAGAATTTGAAATGACGGGCCTGCGTCAGGAAAAAGCGGGTAAACAACAGGGAAACTCGAATTTTCACAATAATTAGTGGAAAACCTTTCCCCACCAATATTCATGACGAAAAATAACTATGCAATGGTAAAAATGAAGATTTTATTCATATGATCATTGTGAATTTTTTTCTTCGTTAATATTTGTGAGAAGCGTTTAATATCAAAGTCAAGGTTGCAAAAATTCAACCTTTAGACTTCAGCTCTCAATCTCCCCCCCCCCCGAGCCTGTCCCGTATTTACAGTTCTTAAATCTAGCAACCCTAGTTATTACACTTTCTTGTTCATGCGATTTTATGGCTTAAAACAAGGAAAATGTAGCAAATCAAATATATCATTTGTACCTGAGCCACTTTTATCAACTGAATCACCGTTAATATCCATTGAATCGCCTTCACACTCAGAAAAGACTAAAGGTAAGTTCCGTTTAGTGTAAATGCATGCAGGGGCTTCCCAATCTTGAACTATTCAAAGAGGAAATTTTCTGAATTTGCTGATTGAAATTCCCAGTCACCTGCATACTAGGACAAGATTTTCTAATGAAATACTTTACTACTGTGTAGAAATTTGTTTACTCATCAGCCAAAATTTGCCGAAAAAGGATGTCGCAATGACTTCAATTTTGGGCACCTCTGAATATATGCTAATACAATTTTAATACTACTAATATAAACTACAGTAACTATGCTGAAAACCGAAGTAAACAAGTGATGATGTGTTTATTTTTTTCTCTTCCCTCGTTCTTTATCTCTGCAGATTAATGTCAAAGATTTGTCGGTTCATATTTTTAAAAATATTTCAATTGATTTTAATTTGCAAAAGGAATAACATTTAAAAGGTTTTGTAATGCATAATTTTGTATCTATTTTTTAAAAAATTTCCCGGGGAAGACCCCCCCCCCCGACCCCCTAAAATTAGGAATATTCTACCCTCCTTCATTTAAAAGAGTTAAATGCATCCCCTACAAAGGTTATTCTTCTAAAAATATTTAAAAAAAGCACAGAAAGCAATAGCATTGGAAGAAAAAAAAACCATAGGTGGGAGGGATCAGCAAAAAGAAAAAGACCCATCAACACGCACACATACGTATGTTTGTGTTTTTATGCTTCTTTTCTTAAGGGGGGGGGGGGGTATATGTGCCATTTTTGAGGAGTTTTATATATATATATATATATATATTAGGGTGATTCAGAAATGTATGGAAAAAAATAAACTTTGTATTTTTGTGCGTCTTACCCTCTTATTTTGTGCCACTATATACACTGATTATTTGTGCAAAATTTTGGCAAAATATATTAATATTTAGAGGTCGCTCAAACGCCTTGAAATTTCGCGATATTGACAAAAACGTGATCGTAAATGATATATATTGAAAAAAGTAGCCTTTGTATTTTTGTGCGTCTTACCCTCTTATTTTGTGCCACTGTATCCACTGATTATTTGTGCAAAATTTTGGCAAAATATATTAATATTTAGAGGTCGCTCAAACGCCTTGAAATTTCGTGATATTGACAAAAACGTGATCGTAAATGATATCTATTAAGAAAAGTAGCCTTTGTATTTTTGTGCGTCTTACCCTCTTATTTTGTGCCACTATATACACTGATTATTTGTGCAAAATTTTGGCAAAATATATTAATATTTAGAGGTCGTTCAAACGCTTTGAAATTTCGTGTTATTGACAAAAACGTGATCGTAAATGATATCTATAGAAAAAAGTAGCCTTTGTATTTTTATTCGTCTTACCGTCTTATTTAGGCCCTTTATATACACTGAATTATTCGGCCAAAATTTTAGTAAACTATATTTACATTTAGGAGTACTTCAAATTTTGTTATAGTGGCACAAATGCGAACGTACATAATAATAATAATAATAAAGTTACTTTATTGCTTTTTTATATCTCCGAAGAAAAAAAGCGTGCAATCACAAAATGAACTATATATCTGAAAAACCAATGAAATGCAGAAAAGTATGAAAACTAATCGAATACGGAAAAAATATAAAAAATAAATTTAACCCGCGAGCACTCGCACGGGGCCTCTCAGGCCCGGTCATTATTTAAATTCGCTGCCAAAAATCACACCTTCACCGAAAATGGACGAGGTCCACAGTAGCTGCGTTCAGGGTCACCTTCTTACTGACCACATGTTTTTCAGGAATGTACAGACCCTCTTTCCCCCAAAAAAATATCGGTTCGGGCCTCAGAGGCCCGGCGCGAGTGCTCGCGTTTCTCGTTCTGCATTGAGAACGCGAAGAAAGCGGTTGCAAAATGCTTCGCAATTTGAGTTATAAAGATGAAATGAAGAGGTTACAGACTTTGTGATTAAAATTTAGTGTTCAAAACACAATTTTTTCTGCTTTAAAACTCAATTTCTTGAAAAAAACCGCTCCGGGCCTGCGAGGCCCGGCGCGAGTGCTCGTGTGACGCAAAGTAGCAATTTGAGTTAAAAGGATGAAATGAAGAGGTTGCAGACTTTGTGATTAAAATCTAGTATTCAAAACACAATTTTTCTGCTTTACAAACTCAATTTCCTGAAAAAAACCGCTCCGGGCCTGCGAGGCCCGGCGCGAGTGCTCGTGTGACGCAAAGTAGCGCGAGTGCTCGCGGGTTAAATACATTAAATATGTAGTAATTCGCTCATTAATTCTTGCAATACTTTTTAATGTTACTTTTTTGCAACTTTGAAACCTTTTCTGTGTTCCTGTACCACTTGAAGAAGACACCGTCTTTGTTTTTCGTCGTTAGTGATAGTCTTAACAAATGCTTCAATAAGGGCCATGCCACGCTCCGTATTGTCGTTTACAATCCTCAGCTTCTTTGGTAGTATAAAGCCTTGTTGGTAGCTATCTTAAAGATTCGAATGCTCAGGATCAAACAGCTGATATATTTTGAGTTTCTTCTTTACATGAATAAGGACGCTAAAAATATTCCAAATCATTTCTTAGTGCTTGCACAAAAAGGGTTGCTGGGAACCCAGCTCTTAGATATTCTTTCCCATTAACGATAAGAATGTGAAAGAAATCACATTCATATGTTACGAATACCTTTTGTTTGTCCAGCTGCAAGTTTGAACTGGTTGGGAAATATCCATAACTTGAAGCCATAAAGAATCTTTAACACAGATATAACACGAGGAACCACTCCTGGGACACGAAAACATACACCAAGAGAAGGTGCTCTGCTCAAGAAAATCGCACTAAGCTCTAGTATCTTCCTTGGACACTTCTTTTACATGGGTCATCAGAAGTTAACTTTGCGCAACTTCCATTACTAGTTGCACGTTGCTCTGAATGTGCTACCAACTCCTCAACCTCATCGTTCCTCACTCCAGGTTTAAAATTAGAATGTTTTATTCTGGACTATGATTGCTAAAACCGCTTAAAAAGCAGTATTGTAGATCCAATGGCAGTGGATGGTTCCACGCAATTGCGTGAACATCGCATCTGACATTGCACGCAATCAAATACCCCAATCTACCTATTTCTTGGTTTATCGGTTAAAATACCGAGAGACCAAGAGTAGAATAGATTTCGGTTGTAATACCACAGAAAACACAATGTCTAAAATATAATGGCGGAAAGCACAATATAAAAGTTGCTTCCCTAGTTTTTTTTTTTCCCAAGTTCAAACATGCTCCAACTTTAGTACCGGCAATGCATGTTGGTATTGAAACACATACCACGTACGAGCTCAGTAAGTTCCCATTTATCTAACTGGTTATCGTATAGCAGCATTTTCCGTAGCAATTCCAATGCCCGACTAACTTACTAGAACCCAGAAGTAAATCATCAATGCTTGTGGTCCTGATACTAATACTGGTATGAAACCCGCCGATCATCCTTCATTTTCCCAATATATTTTGCATAAGTGTTTCGTTCCAGTGAACTATCAAAGGAAGTCCTAGATTTAAACGACTTTTGTAAGTTAACGGCCAATTCAGAGCGAATAGTTTGCATTTACCGTTTTATGGACGTTGTCAAATCCTCCCCATTTTGACCCATACTTTGTACTGTAGCAGCTACTATCAAAGTGGCTTTCTGTCACTTATACTGGGCCCTGTCTAGAGTGGATGCTAGGTGTTTTAGCCAAATAAACTCATACACCTCAAACAACCGAAAAGAAAACAGAAACCACAGCCCGAGCTTGCAGCTGCATTTTCTACCCAAACTCAGGTAAGAGATAATGCAGCTTTGGAGCGGGGGGGGGGGGTAATCGTTACAACTCACTTTGAGCTATTATTTTATTGACTAATTACTTAGTAGAGTAAACTAACGTTTTAAGTTATTCCATTTTATATGAAGAATAATATTATTTCGGGTAATGAAGCTATATACTCCAACTCTCGAAATTGCTAATTTTCAACAGAATTCGATCGCGTTGAGCGACCTCTAAATATTATTCAATTGAGCTAAAATTTTACATACATCCCATTCATGAATAGTGTAAAAAAACTGCGGGGTAAGACCAGAGAAATTCAAAAAAAATTTTTTTTGAATCACCCTAATATATATATATATATATATATATGAAGGTAAAAAAAATAATCGCCCCCCCCCCTTGAAAAGTTTCTGGATCCGCCCTTGGGAAGAAGCCACAAAATGAAAAAATGTCCTACTCAGCTGGCCGAAATGTAGTCAGGACTAAGGGTATAGCTCAGGGCTCCGTTAATTCCAGGCCCATCATTTCAAGTTTTTGTGTGTGTAGGGGGAATCAAAGGATGCAAAACAATGTAATTTCATCGGAACACAACAAAAACCAAGCCCACTTGTATGAAAGTACATTAATTTCTCAAAGCACCTTCTTCAAAAGGCGAATTCATTCAATTGACTCCCCCCCCGACCCCCTAAATGACGGGAATGGTTAATTTTAAATCCAAGTCTTGGTAGTAACTGGCAAATGAGGGGAAAAAAAAAGAAAAGAAGAAATTGTACATACAATTTATCGGAATAGTAAAAGCTAATATTTCTCTTGCGAAAAATCTAAGTGGAAAAATTTAGGGAGAGGGGGGGGGAGGCTCTACCTGCACTTCTGAAATTTTTGACCTGTGCCTCCCCCCCTCTCCCCCCCAAAAAAAAAAATTTTGGTCACGCTTCGCCTAGGTAAATACGGTACTGGGTCACCCAATTCCGCAGATAAACGCCAGTTTACTGTATTTTAAAGAAAGGAGACAACTTACTATTTAATATCTGATCTTCTATTCTTATTGCTTTAAAGAAGAAAAAGTGGATAGAGAATCGAAACCGATCGAAACTAAAAGGATTCTTTTCAATGAATAGGAACATTATGAACCATGAGTCACATTACTTTAAAGTAAGTCATTTCTCAGTTCTGATATATCGCATAATACTGTTCAAAGGCGGATCTAGAAGTTGTTCAAGAGAGGAGTAGTTAGTTGACTTTTATTACTTACTTTTTTACTATGAATACTAGTTTGTAAGTTGATCACGGAAGTTTCGGACTTCAATTTCGAAACATTTCCGAGGAAAAGCCCTAATTTTCTTCCTTCATCATCATTATTACTCGTTTAAAATTAAGTTTTTTTGAGCTTCAATACTGAACATTTACTGGTGGAGAGTAGCTCAAGAAACTTGTACTGATTAAGTCTGAAGACGGTTTGAAACTTGGTTTTTTGTTTCAACTCCTTTGGCAGGGATTCAAGTGAAACAGCACTGCGATCGCTTCGAATTGCAATCGCTACTGGAAGTGAATTACATTATCATCAACTTAAATTGGCATGACGTCACTACGGGTGGAGCCAATAAGAGCTCACGAGCACTCAGCGATCTCCTCTTATTCGCCAAGTAGGCTGTGACGTTTTATGTAGCTCGTTTTTCATAGGCAAACGTCACGCTGACGTCACAATGTTTTTATCAAGAAACGTTCTAATGCAATGGACCTTATTCATGTGACGTCATTGCGGGTATTGACCGAGCCTAGCAGACGAAATTTAAGATTTGGAACCAATCAAGATTGTGGAAACTGGATGTAATACCCGCAAACGAAGACCATTGCCATTCCGTGAATAAGGTCCATTCATTTCCAGTCGCGATTGTAATTTGCGATTGCCTGTTTCACTTGAATCCCTGCCTTTGTTTCAATGACTTGATTTTGAAGTTGAGTATGTTCGTTTTTATCGAATTCAGCTCTATGAAATTTTATGTGTTTAGACCTCCATATATTTTTGACGAAAGCGAGATTCTCGCGGTTAAGTGAGACAATAGCCGAACCGCGAGCTCTGAAAGGACGAATTATTTTTCTGTCCTTTTTGATGCCGAATTTGCGACGCGCACGTGGTTTTTTGCACGTGTCGTGCATTTGTTTATATTTATGTTGTTCTATGTGTTTCTTGTCAAAATATGAATTGTAATACATCGCCAAATTCAATTAAATGCTTTGGAGTCAATAATTCCCTCAATGATACGTGACACGACACATAAAACATAACATCAATTTTTCTGTATAGAAGCAATAGGTGAGTACGAAGTGTACTGCTTATCTAAATTTTGCTGTACATATTTCTCACCTTAGCTGTCTCATCAAGATATATTCATGCATTCAAAATTCAAATCGATCTTCTATTTACAGCATTTATATTATCCGTCGTTATATAAACTTGAGCGAAACATTATCAAATTTACAACGTTTTTGAACACAGGAATTGTGATATCCCTTTACTCCAAAAAGTCATACATAAGATCTTACTCAATTGGATAATCTTGCGAAAAGTGCTCTAATATCAGTACGCCAAGGTTTGTTTTTAATAAAAAAAAGTATGTCTCTAAATGATAAAAAACAAAGTACTAGTAATCATCATTTCTTTCCCGGTCATCTTTTATTTCATCCCAGGGTAGATCTAGCTTCTGGTTAAGGAGAGGGTCATTTTGGGAAAAGGGGTCATGAGTCTTTTTTTCGCCCAAAAAGGGTGTGTGGAACAAAATTTTATGAAGTATAAATCCCCTAGACATTGTTTTAGCCAACCTTTGTTCCCTTAAGGGGAGGGGGTGGGGGGGGGGGTGTCATGACCGCACCTGATTTCATCCTCAGAAAATTAACTTTTTATCATTTTCTCCAAAATGTCTTACCGCATAAAAAAATGCATTCATACCTTGATAAAAATCGAGCTACATCCTTGGTGTACAGTGCAGATTTTCAATCATATGACTTAAGATGCTGTGAGAAAATTAGTTCCAAGAGTCATAATTTGTTAAATTTAGGACCTTTTGAATTAAGTCTGTGTTGTCTATTGCCTGTTAGAAGCTTTTTAGTTTTGTTTTACCTTATTCACCAAAACTACCCAAACTTTTTTTACCTAAAAAAAGACAAAATAGAAATTCAATATTATTAATTGCAACATAATTGACTGTTTCTATCGGTAGACACTCATTGTGACATGAATACTCTGAGTAGTTTTTCTTTCCGAAAAAAAAAATTGACTTATAATAAATGAGATTTGCATTTCTATACTTGTATACTGTCAAAAATCAAGCCCTTTTTTCTGCAAGGGAATGCAGGGTTCTTGATATAGGGTCCCTGCTGATTTTGTTATATAAAGTGCCTTTTTTATACTACAATTTGGTTTGTTCCATAAGTATGAACATATATGCTACATCTTATGTCACTATTTGCAGGCATGCCAGCTCATCCTTTTTTATTTCAAACCCCCTTTTTTATGTTAAAAAGTTGTGTTTAAAAAAAATTAACTACTATGTTTCAGCTAACTTTTAATGATAATGCTTAACATTTACACATGTTTGATACTTTTTACATGTCAGCCTCAGCTTCTTAACATATTTATCCTAATACGATATATGCATTTGTGTACAAGGACTTGAATGAAAAAAAAAATCCCTTTGTCAGTGTCAGATGGTAAATACTGTCTGCACTGGGGTAATTATAAAATATTAGTACTCACTTCACTGATTCCTATATTCTGATCATGATTTTATTCTTCCAACTTGCATGGCTTTCCAAATTTTTCCATCTGAAACTAGATTTGTTTTTCAAAGCTTTTTGCAAAATTTCTACCATTTCGTATAGTACAATACCTACTTTTTTATTATGTATTTTCTAGTTTATTGTTTATCTTACATGATCACAGAATTCTGCTTCCCTTTCAGTGACAATGCTGGAGCCAGAGTCCTCCGAGGTGCTGTGGATCCTGATTCTGGGCTTTGTGGTGGGTTTCTTCTTGGCTTTTGGGGTAGGTGCCAATGATGTGGCTAACTCTTTTGGGACATCTGTCGGTTCTAAGGTGTTGACGCTGCGACAAGCCTGCATCCTTGCCACTATATTTGAGATCTTAGGTTCCGTTCTCATGGGTAAGAGTTCTCTTCTTTTAGGGTAGAACATCTGTGTCGCCTGTGGTGTAATCGTAACTATCACTTAGGACAGGAAAAGTACTGATTCTGTACCGGGTTAACAAGACACTAGAAAGTTGAAAACTATTTCAAAGAATTGATCTTTCCTCTTTACTCCTTTCAAAATCACACTTTGAGCTTTTGTCTCTTATTTTTTTAGCCCCACAACAATACCTAAAATCAAAAATCAGTGGAAATAAAGCACAAATTGTAAAAAGAAAATTTTTTTTATGAATTCAGCCCCATTTGTGTCTATTATTGCTTTGCTCATATTTTACCACAAATAATTTTTGATCCTTTTTCATGTATCTAACAATGATATATTGTTTTATTGTATTTTTATGAGTATTTGTTTTTGAAAGTTATGTCCATCTCAAAATAGGTTTTTAGGAAAAATAAGTCATATTCATGATGCACACGCATGCATACAAATTATGCAGTAAACTTATTTATATTGAGATTAGTTCAGGTATTGGGTTGTTCGGAAAGTAATTTCGTTTTTTCCCGACAGAAGATTTAACTGTATTTTTTGCACCCAACTTCACATTTAAGCTGTATAATTTGCATATGCTTTAAGAGCTCATATAGCAAGGCTCGTGTGAAAAATTCCAACTAATTCTCTGCAGTAGTTTTTGGTTGATGCCCTTTTAAATATGGAGAGCGATAAGCAGGATTTTTGACATATCTTACTGTTTTACTACACAAAGGGTAAAATGCTGTTCAAGCCAGAAAAAAATTGACCAATGTGTATGGAGAAGGTGTGTTGACAGTATGCCAGTGCCAGAACTGGTTCACTAAATTTCGATCCGGCAATTTTGATGTCGAAGATGCACCACGTTCGGGAAGGCCAGTTAAAGCTGATAAAGACGGGATAAAGGCATTAGTTGATGCGAACTGGCAAATAACCACGTGAGATCGGATTGATCAAATTCAACAGTTTATGACCACTTGAAAGGCCTGGGATTATCCTCGAAGATCGATGTTGAAGTTCCCCATGTTCTTACAGAGAGAAATCTGTGTCGCCGCATTGACGTTTGTGATTCGCTTCTCAAACGTTACGAAAATGATCCGTTTTTGAAGCTCATCATCACTGGGGACAAAAAATGGGTTGTATACAACAACGTCAAAAGTAAGAGGTCATAGAGTAAAAAAATATGAACCGGCTCAAACCATTTCCAAAGCCGATATTTACCGCAAAAAGGTGATGCTGTCTGTTTGGTGGGATATTAAAGTTATCATTTTTTTAAAAAATCTTTTACCGGATAACACAACGATTAATTTGGAAGTCTACTGTCATCACCTGGACAAACTGAATGATGCATTTCAACAGAAAAGGCCAGAACTGATCAACAGGAAAGGTGTATTGTTTCACAAAGACAACGCGAGACCTCACACAAGTTTGGTCACTTGCTAAAAGCTTTTACAGCTTGAATGGGATACAATGTCACACCCACCATATTCTCCAGACCTAGCACCATCAGATTATTATTTGTTCCAGTCACTCCAAAATTTTTTAAACGGTAAAACCTTTACCTCAAATAAGGATGTCAAAAACCATCTTGAACAGTTTTTTGCCAGCAAAGACCAAAAATTTTATGAGCGTGGAATTATGGTACTACCAGAAGGATGGCAAAAGGTGTTGGACCAGAACGGTCAATATATAATTCAATAAAGTATTTGTTCATTATACGAATACTGTCTTTCATTCCCACAACAAAACGAAATTACTTTTCGAGCAACCCAATAGATTGTGTAAATAAGTAAGTAAGGGCAAAAGTTTTCAATAAAAAAAAAAATTCTATACAACTGATAAATAGAAGGGGAGCAGATACACTGATTAACTTTTAAAGCAAAATCTATACTAATAATATAAAGCTGTAGAGTTTGTTTGTTTGTTTGCTTGAACACACTAATCTCAGGAACTACTGGTTCGATTTGAAAAATTCTTTTTGTGTTGAATAGTCCATTTATCCAGGAAGGCTATAGGAGTTATTGTTATAACTAAAAATAATAATGTAAAAAAATAATAAACTCTACGAAAAGAATTAGTTTCCTCTCTTCTCGAGAGATGGCGCTCATAAAGAGTATTGCTAAGCTTTTGCAACTGTGAAGGTGCCCTCTACATTAAATGGTTGACAATCAAGCAGTTTCTCAAACGGGGAGCTTATAGTTTGCACTCCAATGATTCCCAATGATTTGCCTTTTAATGTGGATTAGTTTCCACTCTTCTCAAGAGATGTGATTCGTTAAAATCATTTTTTTAGCAACTGTGTAGATAGCGCTGGTTGGCAATTGCTCTAGCCTCGAGAGTCTTGCCTTTTTCCATTGTTAGTATTTGTTCTTCATTTGTGGTTGTTCTTTGTTACTTTATTATTGTAGTGTACCTCATTTACTTAACTAAGCACATAATTTAAAACCATAGTATATTTATATAAGGTATTGTTTTCTTATTCTTTTAACTTTTTTTTTCTTATGTAATAGGTAGGTAAATAGGTTTCAAATGAGTCAAACCTTCTTTTTTTTTTTTCATAATGATTTAAGATAGTTACTAATCTAAAGTAAATAATATGATTCCTCATATTTTTGTAACGTTTTTACTATTTTGTATCACTGGTACTAAACACATAATTTAATTGCATAGTATTTTTATATTGTGTAGTGTTAATTATTCTTTTAACATTTTTTTCCTTGTGTAGCACATATATATGTTGGCTTCAAATGAGTCTAACTTTTTTTAATAGTTACTAATCTGAATAAATAATTTGATTTGTCATGGTTTAGTACAACATGGGTACTTATCTAAACACATAATAAAAGTGCGTGGTATTTTTATATTGGGTATTTTGTTGAATAGTACATTTATACAGAAGTAGCCCGTGCAACGCCGAGCCACACAGCTAGTAGATAAATAAATAGAAACATTTTTTATCTCTGCATCGCTGATGCTTACCTAACTGAATAACAATGATGATCATGCTTCCAAAAAGTTATTTGATTTTTATGGGATGTAGTAATGTCATCTTGTAGACCAGACATTTCTTGGTGTGTTGTTTCGAACATTCTCTCCTTCTTTTTTGTGGCCAACCTCCTGTGTGTTTTACCTTGGCCAATATTTAGGCCTACCAATATTTAAGTTATTATCTCCTACTTTGTACATGCTACTAATTTTGGGTGAACCTGCATGCATTTATGCAGAATCTAAAAGTTTTTTCTCTTTAAAACTCAAAGAATGGAAGTATGTATATTCCAAAGGTTTGAAGTTTGAATTATTGAACATATATTTTTTTTCTTTCCTTCAGGTTATAAGGTATCAGATACAGTGAGGAAAGGAATCTTTGATGTGGAAACATATTCTGAGTTTGAAAAACAACTCATGATGGGTTACCTTTCTGCTCTTATGGGTAAGTTATTCTCTCAATTTCTTTGGCAGAATTATTGCTCTTGACCATTTTGATCTAATTTATTTTTTTCAAAGCTCCAAAATTAGAGTTTTCCTAAGTGTTTTTTTAGGGGGAGGGGGGAGGGGGCTGTGCTGTATTTAGCTGATTTAGTCTTGCTATTTTATATTTTTTGTTTTCATACCTTTCTTTCTTTTTTTTTACTGCTTAAATAAAAATATGTTTAATCTGTTAACTGCTGAGATATTTGGTATTGAACGTAGTCTGTATCATTTCTTACTAATTTCTTAACTGTCAAGTTGAATGAACTAAAAATATTATAAGCCAAGACCAAGATAAAGGAATCAGAATTCCATGATCTATGCGTGATTAGAATATTATATTGTGAACAGCTTTCATTATTCTATCCCTTTCGTTAACCATCTATGAGCGCCTGTATGACCGAAAGGGCTAAACTCGTTCATTTATTTTTTATTTTAAATTTTCCTATTTAAGCTATGCTTTTTATGCTTTTTTGTTTTGTCTATTTCTTTCTTTTCTCTTTCTCTGAACCTAAAAATAAAACCATGATACCTATAACTAAATGTCAGACTATTATGATTAATTAACTTGCATTAAACAACTTGTATTAAATTGAAACCAATCTGCAATATATATTGATCTTGCAATGTTGTGACATATCCTATGCATAGTTTCTGATGCATCTCTATCCTTGCTCAGGCAGTGCTATCTGGAACATCGCTGCTACTTTCTTTCGTTGGCCTGTGTCTGGCACACATAGCATTATTGGGGCTGTCATTGGCTTTACCCTGGTGGCACGTCCCTTCACTGACATCAAGTGGAAGATGCTCGGGCAGATTGGTGAGTGTCTTCTCCGGGCTCGGAATTGAGCCAAAACGGGAGTTCCTGTCTTTTTATTGCTTTTGAAAGTAAAGTTTTATTTTAAGAAAAAATAGCCTGTTTTTAAATGAGATAAAAATGTTAAAACGTTTTGACAGTTGATTTGAACATATAATATGTAGTTGACTCTTGATAACTCAAAGTCCCAAAGAAACGAACTAAAACCTTCAAGTTATTGGTAGTTTGAGTTGTAGAAAGCAGGGCTGCAGAGTCGGAGTCTGACTGATTTTGGACCAAAGGAGTCGGAGTCGCTGAAAACATGTCGACTCCGACCACCTCCGATTTGGATGAAATTTTATGGACGTGAAAGCATATCTTTGAAACTAACAGATACAAATTTTCAGTGTCCAGTATCCAAATCCTAAGCATCTAGGATCATTAAAAAGGGCTTCAAAATGGTGGGTCTGCTTTGTGAAACGAATTGCTATGTTTGGGCTTATGCAAGTGAATAAAAAATATTTGCAGCAAAAAGGCAATGTGTTAAAATAAAGTCTGGCCATTTAACAAGAAAAGAATTAGTTTTGTACAGAGTCAAATGACAAGAGCGGCACTTGTCTTTTGCTAAGGAGAAAATGGACTTTTTGGGAGGTCACAGTGACCTCCGAGAATTGAGGTAAATGTGGTGAAATTACCTGTGAGGATGCTTGAGAAACTTGAACTTTTTGAGAGGTCACAATGACCTCCCATGACTTCCAACTGGGATACCCCAGCTTGCTACCCCCCCCCCCCTAAAGTGAGTCCTGTCTACGACCATGAATAAAAATGAAACTTTTAAAAATGGACTTAATATTTCAACCTTTGTTTAGGGTTTTTCCCTCTTCACATTTGGGTAAAAAAAAATAATAATAAAAAAACAGGAGTCGGAGTCGGAGTCGGAAGTTTTAAAATCCCGGAGTCGGAGTCGACCATTTTCCTCCGACTCCGCAGCCCTGGTAGAAAGTTCTCCCAGCCTTCTCAAGAGTTAGTGGGATTCAATGATAACTTTGAGATAATGGAACACTTAAGTTATCGAGAGTCACCTGTACAAAGCTTTTGATATGTGTATTATTTAGTTGCAAAAACCTTTGTTTCATTTTTATATCATAATTTGCCTCAATATGAAGCAGAGATGTGCTGATAATACAATCATCAGGCCCGTCGTTTACTGGGGTTAGGGAAGGGGGGGGGGGTCAATTGCTCCCCCTAACTTAGGGAAATAAATGAAGGGCCAGGGGGGAAAAAAGATGAAAGTCACTTTTTCGTCGATTTTGAGATATTAGCGCTATCTAGGGGTTATGAAGGAGCTCTATCATCTGGTGGAACAACAAGGGGAAAAAATGATTAGAATCGACTGAAATGTTCATGAAAAGATTCGGGGTAAGGGGGAAAATAGATGAATGTCACAAGCGCGCATGGAAGAAAGATGAATGTCAATTTAAATTTACCGGTAGAAGGCAGCTGTGTTGCGGAAAACTCCTCGCAATCAGCTTATCACTCACTAACTTGTTGAATCATGCATCGCTAAATTCATATTGTTTTTGTGGCTTATTGTTTTTCCTGAATTGCTGGTGTATAAAAAGATAATATTGGGTACTAGCATCATGGATACTCTGGATTCTGCAGAGAGTAGTGATGAGGTGGGGAAAGTTCCGACGAAACTGACAAAAAAGAGGAAACCGACTGGGAGAATGAATGAGGTTATGAAGAAACTAAGGCTCTCTTCGCATGAACCAGGACCTGACTGTAAGTGTTTTCGGCTTAAATGTTTTCAAACTGTATCTGAATTTGCGAGGATGAAATTGATAAATGAGTTCAATGAAATTAACTCCTATGACGAACAAAGTTCCTTTCTTTCTGGACTGATTACTGTACTACCTGTGCAGAAACGAAAGAGCATGGAAGGCAGTAGTCGCGAAAAAAAAGGATCGTTTCGACAGTGTTGAAGTACATTTTCCATTTCGAGGGCATCCATACCTCGATGCGATAATCATGAGTTACATCAACAGCAGACTTACGTTGAGTTGCCGATGAATGGAGAATGTTTAAGAATAGCAGAGAGAGGCGTCACCCTTTGCAGTGATCAACTGCCAGCAAGAACTTTTCAAGACATGGACAGAATTCTTGACGCCAATATACTTGAAAATTGCCCTTCCCACTAGGCCGTACGTTGTTAAAAGTCATGAATGAACATCCTTCAAAAATTTTCACCGGAACACTTTTTCTGGTTGTTACATGGACGCTGAAATCCTTTGGAAAAAACCAAAAAGGGGAAAAAACGCAAGAAAACGTCCTGCTCCACGTAGACCATGAACTAACCCGTATGATGGACCATTGCCGATTTCTCAACCAAAATTCAATGACTTGCAACAGCTAAAAAATTTTTTGGTTAACCCTGCTGCGAAATCATTCTTTGAGAATTTGCCCAACTTAAATCCAGCAGCTGTTCACGATGACAGCGAAAATGTTTACCTGGATTACCCAGATGAATAAATTTTCATGAAATTTTTTGTTCATTGTCAGTTGATTACTAACATCTATTAGGAATCCATACACTAAAAAAAAGATGTGATTATATTACAAAGGGAGTTAATAGAAATCAAACTTTGTTTTTCATTTTTCTCGAAATCACTTTTTGGTCACTTTCATCTTTTTTCCCCCTGACACGATGACATCGAAGATGTATACCTGGATTTCCCAGATGAATAATTTTCATAAAATTTTTTGTTCATTGTCAGTTGATTACTAACATCTATTAGAAATTGATACACTAAAAAAAAGGTATGATTATATTACAAAAGGAGTTAATGGAAATCAAACTTTGTTTTTCATTTTTCTCGAAATCACTTTTTGGTCACTTTCATCTTTTTCCCCCCCGGCCCTTCAAATGTATTTACATGTAAGTGGGCGTGGTTTTTACTGCTTTTTGTCATAATTTATATTGGGTCCACACCCCCTGAAAAAGTCTGAAATGACAGGGATGACAATCATGCAATTTTTTTCACGTAATTCACAAACTTCGAGGGGCACATGTGTTCAAAGGCATAGGCATTGTCATGTATGGCTCAAAAGAACATATTATTGCCTCTTGGATGACCATGTAGTCTTGTATGGCACAAGCAAAGTGATTAAATCTTTCTCTTTATGGAAAGTTGATTATAGGTCTCTTGGGTAAAAGCTCAAATTTCTAGTTCACAGAATGACTTCTATATCCATGTTGTAAATGTGAAAGAAATGTTTATATTTTAAGTCAATATAGTCGACATTTTATTGTCTTATAACAAGAAAGGCTGAATTTTGTAAAATTTTTTGTTAGTGAAAGAAAGTAGTTGGAAACCACTGCTTCATGAATGTATTCTTTCAAGTGGGCTTGCAAAAACAAATATTGATAAAAAATATGTGTTAATGATCTTGTATTGTAAAAGCTATATGGTGGACCAAAACTGATGTAACAGCTTTATCTTGATTACTTGTATTGCTTACAAAGAGCTGGGGGGAGGGGGATTGATTCCAGCTGTTGTTAGCAATTGAAGTTTTACTCATTTGCATTTAAAGTTTAAGGGGAAAATGTATTTATTACATAGATAAATAATATATTCCGGTTTGGAAGTGGTGGTTCTTTCTTTGCCTATAGAACTACTTATATTTTCATTTTGGTGTTTTAAATATGAACTTGTATTGCTCAAATCAAAGATGTGTTAGATTGACTCAATGGAATTTTGTTCATCATATTTGTTTGAAAGTTCAAAAGCACCTAACATGAGAAGAATTTAGAAGAATGGGGCATAATGGTAGTATTAGTTCGTATCATTAGGCCATACTGATGATAAGAAACCTAGTTGAACCACAAACTATGAGTTTTGATGTTGGTGAAATCCCATTGGTGATTGTATTCTGTTCCATGAGAGTTACCGTGTTCCATTGTTAATGTAAGGGTTAAGTGTGGGACATGACCATTCCATGGAGAAAGTGTAGTGCCAAAGTGAGATTTAAAGCTTGTTCGTGTTTCTCTTGTGCTTGTTCCTCACAGGTGTGATCTTTCAGTTGCCTCTTGGTTCTTGTCTCCCGTGCTGTCCGGTATCATCTCCTCTGCCATCTTCTACGTCATCAAGAAGTGCATCCTGTCCAGGGTGAGTGGCTCTAGTCTCATGCATGTCAGTTAAGTATACAAAGTTGTTGACTCTTTTCCCCACTAGCGAAGTTTTTTTTAGCAGTCTGAACGCAGAATCAGTTTTAAAAATAGTTTACAAGTTGAACTAGCATTGTATTAATCATGATAAATAAAACTTTCTAAAAGGGTTCAGCTGTTCATTCCCCAGTAAAAAAATAAAAAATAAGTTACTCTCTAGTTTGCAACAATGATTCGCATTTAATAGTTTATTTTAATGGCTTGCAGTTTTCAGAAAACCTATCCACCAGGCTTTCATTGCCGAAAGAATGTCTAGCTATGGATTAGAGATTCAATGATTATAAGAAATGGCTTGGTTCAAGATTAATTGGCATGGTACAGTTAAAATAGATCATCATTGTAAAAATATTTTTTTTTGTCTGATTTCAAATATGGTTTTGCAAAAATATTATGTCTGTTTTCTGTGATTCTTGTAACAATTTTCAAAGCTTCTGTTGATGAAATTCTCCATGAATCATCAAACTATAAAACACTACAAATATTATAATACATGTATAGATTAAGAACTAAAATATGAAAATCCCTTTGAAATTAATTTTCCTGCATTGTGAGTAAAAGAACACTGTCTTTTCTTAGTGTTACATTGCAGCCAGCTTAAGTTTGTGTTATCCCTGCCACTTGTTTGTGTTAATAATGCTAGTTCTCTTCCTGCTTATAGGACAATGCAATGAATAGAGGGTACCTGTCATTGCCATTCTTCTGGGGATTTACTATCTTTGTCAATCTTTTTTCTGTCGTTCACAATGGTCCAAAGTGTAAGTAAATTTTCATCCTAAAATATTCAAGTGGCATGAATTTAAAGCTTTTTTCCTTGCATTTTATTTTGATACTGGAGTATCAAGAATTTCTTGACCATTAATGTTAAAAACAGGACAGGGGAGGATTTATACAAGAGTTATGGGTTTATTATTCCCTTTTTCCCACAAACAGTCGAAAATATTTTGCCATGTGGAACAAGTTCTGCCTTGAGGTTCATGACCTTTGAGCAAATAAGTTTCTCAAAGTTTCGCAGTATCTGTACCCGATATGATCTACCTTTGGGCCAATTTTTGTTTGATTCTGCCTGCTATTTCCTGTGATGTAGCTGTCGCCCTAAGTGGAAAAAAGTTTGGTCTCCCCCCTTGAGGAATTGGCCCCAAATCTAATGGGCACTAATTTACATGAGGCACAGATGTGTACCAAATTTTGTTCGATTTCATGTTGTAGTTTTTGCTCTGGAGCAGCCACAAAAAGTTGGCGATATAGACACATTGACTAACAAACAGACATTTTCCAAAAATAGAAAACATTTGTGTGTGTGTGTGTCTGTAAAAAACTTGTTGTCTAATCATAGTATTGTCCAAATCCATTTGTGCTCCCCCCCTATTGGAGTATTGACGTGTAGGAGCAATGCTCCTTCTATACAAACTGGCTCCTACAAATGCATTATCCAATTAGTGTCAATTTCTATTGTCTAGTATTATCAGGCCCATTTGAGCAAATTAGTTGAGTAAATATCCGTAACTTTTCTCAAAATGGCAAACAAACAGTTGATATGTCTGAAAAAAATCAGTGGTAGAGGGACATAGACAGCCATTTTGTCATATGGAAATGATGTCAAATGCTATTTGATTCTAAGTTTCATTAAAAGAAAAAACCTACTAAATGAAGACTGCTGTATATATATCTGCAGTTGTGTTATGTGTATGCCTATTCAAGCGTACAATTTAAAACTTTCTCTTTTGCATGTTTCAGATTTGGGCTTTAACCTGATTCCATGGTGGGGAGTCCTGATTCTGTCTGTCTCCATTGGCCTCATCTTCGGACTCTGTGTTTGGTATTTCTTGGTGCCACACATACAGCACTCTATTGCCAGTGAGTATCCTGTTCTTTGAGTTAGAGCAGAATGTCTGTTGGGTCAGAGCTCTGATTCCTCACTATTGCAAAAATAGCTTTTCAACATTAACTGCACCCTTTACCAAGAAAAAAAAAAAAGAAAAGATCTGTTAAGTAAACTGGGCCAAATTTTCCTAGAGGCATAGGCAGCTAACTGCGTAGGGCAGCACATTTTGCTTTAAACACATTTTTTTTTTTTAATTATTAATCTTGAAAGTAAAATATGAGTATTCTTTAGTGTTCCATAGTGACATCAACTTCTTGTTATTTAATAATGTTTACTTTTATACATCTTATGAAAAAGAAATATTTTCCATACACTGTGATAGATTAGTGTAAAACAATAAGTGTGAATACAAAAAGCGGGTGTTGATTAAGTAAGAAAAGGTTTCATTGCGTTTGGGACTGAGACTTAACATTGAAGTTGAAATAACATTTTCAGTTTTTTCTAGCACCCTAGGATTTTCCTTTTCATAATACAAGTATTTTGACAGCTATTAAAAATTCAGAATTGCAAATTTAATAGACAATTTGTAAGACGTTCTGAGGGGCTTAACATCTACGTGAGGCTTAGAGACTTTTTTTTTAAAAATTTTAGCTATTTTTAAAACTTTGTAAAGTTTAAACCTCTTTTACTCAAGTATTTTAATTATATTTAGATGATTAAGTAGTGAAAATGTATGAGAAAATAGGGGCCTTTGTTAGACTAACATTTTCGATCTGGCATAATTTTCTGTGTCAGTTTCTAAAATGGTTAACTTCTATGTAGTTCTTGACAGAATTTGAAAAAAAAAAAAAAAATCACAAAAAATAAAAACATAATTAAAATTAAAGTGTATATGCTGTTTTTGCATACATCAAGGTATTGATTTGTTTGTGTTGTAAAAATAAGTCATTGATGTGTACTTTAATTTTTCTCCTTTCGCATGTCATTTTACTTCCAACCATAACTTAGAGCAGGGGTCTTCAAACTGTAGCCCGCGGGCCAAAAGTGGCTATCAAGCATTTGAAAACTGGCCCACTACTGCGGGACAAAATGTAGATGTATAAATGAGACAAGTCATATAATTGCTTGGTATGTTTACTCTCCCAACAGAATTTCTTCTATATTTATATTTTGCGAGTTCTTAATTGCACACGACGATGATTTTAGTTTTTCAATCTAGTGATTACTAACTATCTTTCTTTCTTTGAGAACTTTCTATCTTTGAGATGGGAGAGGGGGTATTGGCACGTGAATCTCAAGAAATTTTCAAAAATGGCCCGCTGGCCAGAATGTTTGGAGACCCCTGATTTAGAGAGTCATATTTCGATATATGTTACAAAACATGTTGAGTGGGAGGTTTTAAGCTATTCCGTTTTGATTCAGTGGAGTAATGTGATTCATGCTTAAAGGTGATATTAGTGCTTGGGCAGTTTCAATGATTCCAACTCAAACCATTTCGGCAAAATTCAAAGGAAATTACTGGCTTGTCACATTGAGTAAAAACACAATCAGTCAAGGGAAAAGGACTGAGTAAAAAATGCTGCGTGCATCAAATTGAATTGAAATTAAGACATTAACGTGAGGGAACTTGAGCTCTTACTTGAGTTAGCGTCATACTTATCTGTATATATATATATATATATATATATATATATATATATATATATATATATATATATATATATATATATATATATATATATATATATAAATTATAAGAAACTTCATGCAAAAAGAACAATTTGTTTTAGTGTGTATTTCATGAAAATTATTCAACAGCAGGTAGATTAATTGTGTCTGGTGTAATGATTTTAAAATAAATATTTTAATCTGAGTTGCTTATTTTTTCCCTTTCAGATATGGGGGATAGCGAAAGTAGTGAAAATAACATAGGCAAAGTAGAAAGTAAGTTTTTAATTTGTAATGAGGAAATAGATTTTTGAAGCAAGTAAAAAAAAAAAAAAAATCTTTTTATATGAAGCTTATTACTTGAAGGCTTATAAAAACTGATTTATTGCAAATATATAATGATTTTTCAATTTACTTTTTAGTACCATCTAAATTTTCATATCCTGAAGCTGAAAATCCTGGTTTTGAAGAAAATGGTGAGTTGCTAGTTTTAGTAGCAAGATGTAGCAATATTCAGAAATATATTGAATCTACTGCTCTGCCCCACAAATGGAAATTCTATATCATAATAGTAACACAACTGAAAAAATATGTATTGCAAAAGCACATTTTATGAAATTTTGCTTGTAAAAGCAGCTCAATTATTATTTTTAATCTCAATAAGTTACCTGAAAGCAGAATAAACTTTTTCGATCAAAAATGCAATTATTCCTGTAATTTTAAGTATAATCAAACTGGTTTTGATACAATGTTTTTGTGTGTGAGTATGGAATTCTCAATTGATTTGGAGCATAATTGGCAAAGTTATCAGTAAAATGAGTGGGGTAGTATCTTCAAAGGACAGAAGCAATTTTGAACCAGTTTACCACAAGGAAGTTTTTTATTTTATCAGACTATAAAGGATAATGGTTATACACATGTTTTGAAAACTTTTGTATGTGTAAAATTAGTATACATGCAAATAAAATAATTAAATTCTCTCATTCGTATTTTTTGAAAAAGATTCTAGAAGTTTTGATGAGATTTCGAGTAGATTTTGAGCTTATATCTTGATTTCATTTTAAAAAGCAATTCGTATTTCATTAAGTTTTGAGTTATTTTCTTAATAATACATTTTTAATTTGATCTCTATTCACAGTATATATTTATTTACTAGCTGCGTGGCCGGCGTTGCATGGGCTTTAATGAAGTGAAGGTTAGAAAATTACTTGCTGGCAAGGCGGCTCTCCTTTAAAGTACCAAGGAAAGTTTCGACAAACTACTTCCCGCTAAAAAGCTTTCCTGCATCAAACAGTCTATCGAATTATTTGCACATGCTTCCTCAGAAATAAAGACCATGTCAAGTAGCGCATACTTCGCACTCTCCCTAAATAACAAATAAAATTCCTTCCTGTACTTATCTTTAGCTGCAAAAAAAAAAAAAAGCCTCTTGTCTCTTCAAGCAGTCCTAAATTCACCCATAGTAGCGTGAGAATCCTATTATAGTTAGGTTCGTTCATGCTTGTTCTGCATTGGGAAGTTCTAAGAAATTAAGCTCCCAGATGCCATGATGCATGCAAATCATCAAATCTGGACATCAATTGTAAATGAATTAGCAGATTTAAGGTTTTGCATCTTGTTTCAGAGTATGCTTCTTTTAGGTCATGACATAGCCATGGAGGACGTGAAGAGCAACCACACATCTGAGCCCTCAGTCATCATAGAATCCCTTCCTCCCATAGAAGAAGATCTTAGTAAAAAGATGGTGAGAAAAGCATTCTTGCTTCCCTTTCACTCTGACATTTTTTAATAATTAATTTATAACAGAATTTAAATCCCCAATTTAACCCGAGGTCATGAATGTTTTTTCATGTATGAATGTTTATCAATTGTCATTTCTGACCGATTCTTATATCACTGTTGAAAATAATGATGAACATTGATTAAGCAATTTCAAGCGGACTAACAAATATGGAAGCCCAAAATAGTAGGGATATTCTATCAGAAATGTCAAAATTAACAAAACATCTGGATGTTTAATTTATATTTTGGAAGATAATGTTTTTTGTAATTTTAATTTGGCTATGTATGTCGCCTACATCCATGTCTATTCTGATATTAATTCAATAAAAGTTCCTAACTCCAGCGTCTAATACCCAAACAAGTTTATCATGTTCTATATCAGCTTCTGGGTCCTTATTAAAAATTATCTTCACAGTTTCAAAATGACTCAAAAAGTCTTTTTCTAATTTATTCTGTTGAATCTCTTTTATTATTATTTAATTTTTAGCCTACTTTCTCGTTAAAAATAAAAGAGACGAAAAAAGCATTAAAATTGGCTTAATGCATCTAAAAAATGTCGCCAAGTCCAAAAAATATCGCCAAGTAAAAAAAATATCACCAAGTAATAAAAAGTCAAAAAGAAACAAAAAAATGAAATAAATATCGAAAAATTAAAAATTTGAAAGTAGGGTATTGAGATGGGGAATTTGTGTGTCGGTCTGTCGGTCTGTCTGTCCCCCCCTAATAACTTTTGAATGAACATTCCGATTTGGACGAACTTTTTTTTGTTGGAAAGATCTCGGCGAGTACAGCTCATTCCCATATTTGATTTTTTGATTTGAACAATTTTTGGTTCAACTTTGAGCCGTTCAAACAACCGGTCCCGCGATACTAACTTTTGAATGAACAGTCCGATTTGAACAAACTTTTTTTTGTTCGAAAGATCTTTTCAAGGATACTTCATTCCCGTATCTACATTTTCGATTTGAACAATTTTTCGTTCAACATTGAACCGTTCAAACTAGCTCTCACCCTTAATAACTTTTGAGTGAACAGTCCGATTTAAACAAACTTTTTTTTGTTCCAAAGATCTCGGCAAGGATGTTCATTACCGTATTTAAATTTTCAATTTGAACATTTTTTTCGTTCAACATTGAACCGTTCAAACAACCTTTCCCCACCTAATAACTTTTAAGTGAACCGTCCGAATTGAATAAACTTTTTTTTGTTCGAAAGATCTCGAAGAGGCTCATTCCTATATTTCACTTTTCAATTTGAACCATTTTTCGTTCAATGATGAACCGATCAGAAAAATTTTTAACATGAGCACCTACGGAGAAATTTAAATTGAATGTTGATTCTGAACTTCAAGGCGGATTTCCTTCAAACTAACTTTGTAAGAAAATGGTTTTGATAAATAATGTATTGTAAAGTACTTTTCTGAATAATCTTCTGTGAGGACTCTGATTCGGACTCCGACTCCGCAAACACGGCGGAAATGCAGGCTCAGAAAAAATGACTGACTGGGCAGACAATTTTTTGTTTATTTATTTATTTTGTATTTATTACATTATTATATGTTTTGTTTAATTTATTATTATTATTTTTTTTATCAGACGATTTTTTTTTGTCAACAAAAATTTTTCATTCACGAGAGCATTTTATTCCTTATTTATATTTAACAACTGGCAACGGATTAAAAATGAAATTCAAGACATTTTATTAACGAACAACTTTTTTTTCTTTCTTTGATAAAATGTGTTTTGAAGTTCTTTGTATTACTTTTATTTTATTTATTTATTTATTTTTTCTTTTGAAAACGATTGTGGAATTTTTCTATGGAAGAACTATAACAGTTACATTCTTTAAAAGGTGCGACAAAACTTTATTGACTTGTTTATTTACTTTTTACGTGTCTATTTTATCTGATGAGAGGGGTATATTTTGCTTTCAGAAATCAGCTTTAAGTGCTATAAAGATATGTTTGACATAAATTTTAGTTTCAGATAATCAAGAGAATATTGATCAGATGCTAATGCCGATGTCGATGTACGGGAAAGTAGGCTCGTTTAGTTCTTGACAGAACTTCTTGTTATTATTAATATTATTCTTAATTTTACTGCAGCAGTGGCTGATAGAACATCCAGATTCCTTGAAAAAAACCAAGTTTTATTTTTATAGTAGCCATATTTTCCACCAGAAGTCTGTCTGTACTTTGAAATATCAGTCATTAAAATGTTTTTCTCACTACTATCAACTATTTTTATCATTTAAAAGTATCTGTTAAATGTTATTCAGAATTGAAACAGGAACTAATTTATCGAGGTAAATCCAATGATTGCTTAGATCTTTGTTTAAGGTCCCTCTAAATTTTAAGCATTTGTTAATAATTTTTTTTTAAATTTATTATTGTTAATACTTTTATTTTGTGTATTTAGAATTCAGAACTGTAAGTTTTTGTGTTTATTATATTGAACTTTTGGGTGCTTTAGTTTTTTCTTCCTTCCTTTTGTTCTTTATATTATTTTTTAGCTTTCTGCGTCCCCAGGTATGGCACAGTAGTTATGCCAAGTGGCACAAGTTCATCAATCAAGCTAAAATGAATTTAAAAATGTAAAACACCCTGTAAAATAATGACAACAATCCCTATATATCTCAATCAAACTTTTAATGTTAGATCAAAAAAATTCCCATTTAAATAAGGATATTTCTGAAATTGAGTTAACACTCTCCTAAAAATGTCAGTTCCATCAGGTTGCATCAGGCGCTGTCTACTGTCTCAACTGTTGCATTGATATTTATGAGGAAAAGAAAACTGAGGGTCCGTGAGCCAAGAGGTATCTTTTTCTCCTGAATTAATTAGAAGAAATGTCGCTAAATTGGTCACTAGAATTTTGTTAAAGTCCTAACAATAGCATCAACAGACCGCTTTAATCCTCATTGGACTTAGAACAACAGACCCGGAAAATCTCCTTTACAATCTTGACATTAGCCCCAAAAACTTCTTAGGGGAACCTGCCACACACTATCACATGCTGCCATGAATGTGACATAGATCGATCTTGGCACCTACCTAACTCATAAAGACAATGGTGATAAAAGAATTTCCAAAGTAAAAGGAGGAAAAGAGGTGCGAATCTCCCTTATTGACTGGGGCTATCCCTGATATTCCTTTGCACCTTAAGGAGTAAACATTTCAAGCTTTTTTCAGTGGCATTGCTATTGAAAGACAAAAATATGTACTTATCAGAAAATAAAAAAAGAAAAAAAGAACTGTGGCGGAGAATTTTTGCCATCACTGGAAAAGGCTGAATGCAAAAGCAAGAGGGTCATTCCACGTCAGTTCACCCAGTCATGTAACCCATGTCCTCGGATTTTGATAAAATTTGGTGTATTTAATATTTTTATGGTGGTAAGTAACCATATTAATTCTTTTGCCCATATGTGATCTGGTTTTTGTTTTACGGGCCGTCAAACTTTTCGAAAAATTGCATTTTCTGTCAACCGCTAAGCCTAATCTGCATGTATCTTCAGTAAATTGTGACGGGTGCAGAAATCTTTCAATATTTCTAAAAATTCTCAGATAGGTTGCTGAAAGTATGAGGATTTAATAAAAAATTACTTGAAATTTATGTAATATAATTTTGTTTGAATAAAATTTGCGTAAACTACGACAAGCATTTTTTTTCTTGTGCAAAACATGAGTTTACTTAAGTGGCATTTCACGAAAAGGAGGTCCTATTCAATAATGGAAGCATTCGAAATGAGCCTGAAGATGTGTTCTATCATTGTAAAAAATAAAATTAGTGGTTTTTTTCGTTTTCTCGTTGCTATTGCACAATATACACATTTCAGTACAAAATTTTTGAAAAAAAGTTCTAGTCGTTTTCTTAACCTAAAATTCACTGAAAAGCAAACATACCTTTATTTTTAAGTGTATTTACAACCCTATTATGCTACTTAAGAAACATCTTAATCCCTTATTAAGCAGAAAGAAAAGTGAAAAATAATTTATGACTCCCAAATTCAGTTGTTAAGTTCAGCAAATTATCAGTTGTAGAAAAAAGATGTGCAAAACATGAATTTACTTAAGTAGCTTTTTATGAAGAGGCGGAGGTCATATTCAATAATAGAAGCATTCGAAATAAACCTAAAGGTGTGTTCTATCATTGCAAAGAATAAAATTAGTGTTTTTTTTTTTTTTCGTTTTCTTGTTGCTATTGCATAATAGGGTGGAGCGAAAAAAATGAATTTTTGATTTTCGTAAACGGGTACCTTTCATTTACTGTGAATGAGGATAAGTAACAATTCTGTAAAATATTTCACTTTTGCGACGTCATCTTTAGTCTGCGCATTTGGCCTAAAGTTTTGAAATTTTTGATTTTTTTAATATTTTTCAAAATTTTTTAAAAAATATTACAAATGATAAAACTAGTGACGGGTGGATATTAAATGGAAGAAAAAGGTTTGAAATATACAAGGAATTTTTTCAAACCATTTTAAATTATGATTTCAGTCTGCGCATTAGGCCCAAAGTTCATCAAATTTCCCAAACTTTCTGATATTTTCAACATTTTTTAACTCAGTTTTTCCTCTCAATATTCACTTGAAGTGTTTTCAAACCTATTTTTGTTCATTTTGTTATTACTTTGCACTCTGCAACTCTTCGCTAGCTCACGTGGAACTACCCAGGACTCACCACGAGGAGGTGTCCTCACTTTGGGTGCTATGCGCGCTCCCCTTGCTTCCAACCAATGAGAGCACACATCAACATTTTTAGCAAAGTCAGGAATAATAAAATGTTTCTTTGAATAGGATATTGTTTGCATTGTTTTTGATGGACGCTCTACAAAGACAGGAAAATACAAAGGTGTAATACGGAAGCTGGAATTAAAACTTGATAGACCTCTGCTTGCCAATTACATTTGAATGAACTTAATTTGCGACATTTTTTACAAAAGCTAGATGGACCTACCAGTGGACCAAAGTGATTTTTTGGGCGTGTTGGGCGAAGCTAAGCAACATTTATACTTTCAAATCAGTTCAATTTGAACTGAACCTATAGAATTGGTCATTGATCAGATCTATTTTGACAATAAAAATGATTTAAGTAATGAGCAACAGTAGCTTCATGAGATGAGCAAGATAGTTTTGACTGGGAAAATATCCAAAAAATTATGAAACAAAGCTTTCCCAAGCCAGATGGTTGACTACAGCAAACATAATTTTTAGACTATATTTTTTAAAAAGAGTTAATAACTTTCGCGGTAAAAGTGTCCTAGCTCTTTTAGGATGAAGTGCATACGTTACTAATTTAGCTATAAATTTGTGCGAGATTATAAAGAGTTATACTTATCCCTCCGGGAAAAGGCAGAAAATTGTATTTACATCCATTCAAAACAATGCATACTTTGCACCCTAGAAATATGCTGTTATCGATATCTATACACATAAAAATGGATGTATGTATGTTTGTTCCTTATACAAATCCAGTTTTCGTCGGATTTTATACAAAATTGGCACAAAGGTTCCTTGATGCACTAAAATTCCCATAGTCGGGGTTTTGAAATTTTACAAAATCCAAAAAGCACAAAATTCAAACTTTTTGTCTCAAAATAGCCATTTTCTTTCACCTTTGAATCGATAAAGTAATAGAGATAAGCCTTTAAGCATACAAATTGATAAAATGTAACACGTTTAAATAGGAGTATTTTCCAACAAAGATTACGGATAACAATGAATTATCAATTTAAAGCTAACCTATTTTATTTTAGCATGAAATAAGTTTTTATATTCTCATGTAGATAGAATTCATTCAAATATATTTTTTGAGCTATGTTGTATTAATAAGCACCCGGGCAACGCCGGTAATAATCTAGTTAATTTATAAGAGAGAGCATATAAAGAAACTTGTTTTAAATCGTATTATCAACGCTCAATCTGGAAAACAAACAAGCAAACAAATGAGAATGCTTCAAATCCCAAAAATAGATAAAAATATATTTTCATATATTACATACATAAATCAAAAGCCAGAATACATCGATATGTTTTCTTGTCATGATGTGGAAATTACAAAGCCACCTTTTGTACGTAATTTAACAACACAATATTTACAAAGATCACTGGAAACTGAGAATTTAAATATGATTTCTGAATGCGCTCTTTTTAAACTTCCATTCAAGACTCAATCAGTTGAAAGAGCTGTCAAATAGGTCACAAGTTCTTCAAAATTGGTATGTAATCACAGGAAAAGAAAAAGTTTAGTAAAAACGAGGATATCTGATAGAAATATTAGATCAATTTACGACACAAATAAACAATTTAACTGTTAAAGACGTATCTAAGAAATGTAAATCCGTGCTCGCATTGGTTGGAAGGAAGGGCTCACGTGTAGGACTGGAAATACGGTCACCTCCTCGTGGTGAGTCCTGGGTAGTTCCACATGAGATAGCGAAGAGTTGAAGAGTGCAAAGTAATAACAAAATGAACAAAAATAGGTTTGAAAACACTTCAAGTGAATATTGAGAGGAAAAACTGAGTTAAAAAATGTTGAAAATATCAGAAAGTTTGGGAAATTTGATGAACTTTGGGCCTAATGCGCAGACTGAAATCATAATTTAAAATGGTTTGAAAAAATTCCTTGCATATTTCAAACCTTTTTCTTCCGTTTAATATCCACCCGTCACTAGTTTTATCATTTGTAATATTTTTTAAAAAAATTTGAAAAACATTAAAAAAATCAAAAATTTTAAAACTTTATGATAACTTCTAGGTTCCAAACCCATTTGACTAACTTCCATGTTTCAATAACAAGCTAAGTTTAGAAGGTTAAGATCCTAGAGTTAATCCAAAATATTATACAATTTGTACTGCAGAGTTTTATTACAGCGAGATAGAAGCTATGGCTATGTGTTTGAGGTTGAGAAATGTAGGACAATCATTTAAAAGATAACCAAGAATTTATTGGTCAAATATTAAAAGAATAATATTACACGAACCATTTAAACTTAAGGAAAACCCTGGCCATAATCAAACAAAGGCGAAAAGAATCGCCGGCCCCGATGCCGGACCTACCTCTGAGCGGGCAACGATGAAAAAGAAAAAGAACGAGTCCAATCGTTCACTATTTATCTACCAACTTAATTTGCATATGATTGAGCATCTGGTGATGCCAACCTAAAACTGCAAGTAGAATCAGAAGAGTTGAGAAGCATCCACCTAATTTGAATACCAACTTCATTCTAATACATTATATTACATTAGGCATGAGAACTCGATCGAACATCGTATGAACGTCGTTTTACGCTATCAAGTCCCCCCTTCTCATCCCCTAATGCTATTCAAACATTGGGTCCTCATATACTTTCAAAAATTTCGAGAAAAAGCCCCCCAAAAATTTTACAAATGGCCAGGTTTAACCTTTCACAAAAAACAATTTAACAATAAACAATTAACAAAAATGGATATCATATCCACACTCATCCTGTCCGTCAGAATTAGATTCTTCACACCAGGTACAAACAAGTACTTGACAGTCAATTCCAAGTCCAAGGATCCAGAACAGTCCTGATAACAGTTCAATTCTTTTCTTGATAGAAAACACTATCCCATGAATACTGGTCAAACTGTAATACAAAAACTCGAACCAGTACATAGAATTCGAAAAAAGACATGTGTGCAAGCACAACATTTTATACAAGTGAAATATTATACTATAAAAATTGAATTTATACAAAAATTACATAACGATACCCCAAAAATATTTTTACAAAAACTATTTTATACTACCAAATATTAATGAAAAATTTGTTCACAAAAACGATTTAATTCGAAACGGGTCAACGGCTTGGTAAAAATATCAGCTCGATTTGATTTACTGCCTACATGTTTTACGGTAAAAATGTCCCGTTGAACTAAATCACGTACAAAAAACAATTTTACATCAATATGTTTGGTACGATGGTTTTCAATCGGCGATTTTACAAAATCAATTGCAGATTGATTATCAACATAAATCACAGATTTAATTTTACTTTTTCTAATCATCCCCCATCGCAAACATTCATTTAATACACGGTCAAACCACATGAGCTCTTTAGAAGCTTCACAAAGGGCAACGAACTCACTTTCCATTGTAGAAAGACTGACACATCGTTCTTTAAATGTTCGCCACTCAATCGGCGAATTATCCAACAAAATTAATTCACCCCCAAGTGAAGTTCGATCATCCCGATTCGCTGCATAATCAGCGTCTGAAAAAGCTACTAATTGGGTTCTAGTACAATTTAAACAAAGTTTTAACTCTCTTGTTTTAAAAACATAACCCAACAGTTTCAATAGACCGTTCCAATGAATCTTTCCGGGGTTAGACTGAAATTGACTAAATATGTTGACCGAATAAGAAATGTCTGGTCTAGTTCTACTCGCAATGAATGACAGACAGCCTAACAAATTACGATAAGGAATTTTTGACATCTCGACTATTTCACTTTCAGTACTAGGGCAATTTAACTTTGAAAAAACAGTGCCTTTACAAATCGGCAATGATGAAACTGAAAAATTAAAATGTTTAAATTTTTCATAAACTTCAGTAATGTAACTTGTTTGAAACAAATTTAAACCATTTTCAGTTCGTTCAAATTCTACACCCAGTAGTTTCTTAGTTTTGCCAAGAACTTTTAAGTCAAAATTTTTCTTAAGTAAATTTAAGACACTAGTTAACATTTCTTCCTTACGTGCAAGTAAAACTATATCGTCAACATACAATAACAAAATTACACATGAATTATAAATATATACACAATTACACTCTTCAAATTTATAAAAACCAATTTTTAACAAAACACTATTAATTTCAAAAAACCACATACGGCCGCTTTGGTGCAAACCGTAGATTGCTTTGTTTAACTTACAGACCAAATTTTCTTTTCCTTTTACAGCAAATCCCGGCGGCTGCCTCATAAAGATACATTCATTTAGAGGTGCATATAAGTAGGCATTTTTTACATCGCACTGCAAATCAAACCAACCTTCAGATACTTTTAGGGAAAAGAAAAATCGGACCAATGAAAAATGAATTGTTGGACTAAAAGTCTGATCATATGAGTCGGGGGATTGTGCATATCCTTGAGCAACAAGTCTCCCACGATACCGAACAATTTTTCCCGATTCATCCCTTTTAACAGTAAATACCCATCTGGATCCAATTGGTTTTACATTTGCAGGCAAAGATGTTAAATCCCACACTTTCCTAGAATTCATCACCTCTAATTCTGTTTTCATTGCATTTAACCACTGGTCTTTTTGCTTTGACTTAAGAACCTGTTTGTAACTCTTAGGAATTACAATTTCCCCATCTAGTCATAAGTTACAAACATTAGAATGAACAGTTTGATCAGAAATTTCACCTTGATACAAATTTTTACCGCTAAAATCAAATAAATGTGGTTTGAAAACAATAGATTTCTTTCCACAATATTTTTTAACATCATTTAAAGAGCGCAATCTTTCAGAATCATGTTTCTCGTAAAAATAAATGTCAGTGCGTGTGCCATCCGACCTTGGGATCGCTTTTCTCTCCCAGTCAGCTTCACGAAGCTGTGACCTTGATACAATTTCCTCCCCTTCGCTTTCTTCACCGCTAGTTTCATTTTCACTTTCTGATGATAAGGATTGAAACTGCGTATTGGGGCTTTCATTTCCGCGATCTGATTCTGAAACAGATTCGCTTTCCGAAATTTCGGAATCTGATTGCATTTCTGACCAGGTTAAACAGGGACCCAGCACTGCTTCTTTACATTCATTTTTAAAAACATCTTTATAATAAACATTTTCATTAAAATTTACATTTATACTTTCTACAATTTTGTCATCTTCGGGAATCCAAACACGAAAACCCTTAGTGTTAAAAGCATAACCCAAAAATATGCCTTTTTTGGCTTTTACATCGAGTTTGTTTCGTAACTGACGGGGCGTTCCTAGATAACACAAAATACCAAATGATTTGACATGACGTACGCTCGGCTTGCGTTTACAATACAATTCAAAGGGTGTTTTAGTTTGCCCTGAGTGACAAATCCTATTCCATGTATAGTTGAAATAAAGCATGGCCTCGGGCCAAAAACGCTTACTCAGGCCGCTCTCATCCAATAATACAGTGGCTGAATTGGCTGCTGAGCGGTTGAACACCTCTGCAAGTCCGTTCATTTCGGGACTATATGTGTTTGTCAATTCATGTTTTATACCATTATCTAGCAAATAGTTGTCAAAAATTTTATTTACGAACTCCCTCCCGTTGTCAGTTCGAACAGCTTTCACTTTACAGTTCAAAAATCTCTCAGCACGCTTAATGTGCCGAATAAAATTTCTGTAGCTTTGCTCTTTTCACTTATTGGGTACAAGGCAGACTTTCTGGAAAAGTCGTCAATTATTGATAAATAAAAACGTTCCCCCTTATTTCCCTTAATATTAGCTGGCCCCCAAATATCTGCGTGAAGGAGCTCAAGGGGACACTTAGACCGTATTTTTCCTATCGGTTTAAAAGAAACACGTTTAAATTTACCAAGTTTGCAGTTCTCGCAATCAATTTTTACATTTTTGAACTTTGGCAGGCCATGGACACATTCAAATTCACCACTTTTTCTGATACTGTCAGTGTTGATATGTGCCAGCCTTCGATGCCATAGTTCCAATTTTTCAACATGAGAACTTTGAATATTTTCACTTTGAAAATGGTCATTATTTTCACTTAATTTTACATTTTGGTTCAAAAATTTATTGTTATACAAAATTTTAGGTTTTACAAAATATATGCCATTTCTTAATTTTGCCTTGAAAATTACCCCATTTCGACCCGATACAGTCACGAAGCCGTTTCCCCCCTCAAACTTAGCACCTTTCAAATCAAATTTGGTTCCAGATAACAAATTCTGACGCAAGTCAGGGGAATACATCACATCTTCTAAGATAATGAGCTTTTCACCGAACTTCAATTTTACAGTTCCCACCCCCAAGATGGGGAAAGTTTCATTCCGAACTGCCACAGCCATTTCTTTATTTCGTAAGATTTTGAAATCGTCGAAAGCATTACGAATATTACAAAAATGGTGGCTAGACCCTGTGTCAAAAATAAATTCTTCCTTTTGTGACACCACACTATGATTAACTTCGGAAATGAAAAAGTTCTGGTACTCACATCTTTCTCCGACTTGTGATGAGGAATTGCCCTTTGCAGTCTTCTTGTTGATACTCTTCCTTTGACGGGTAGGTGAACTGTTCGGACGTCCATCCTTTTTGATAGGATCTCCATCATGTACTTTTTTACAAAATTTCGCTTTATGGCCAGGTTCCCTGCATCTAAAACAAATTAATGCCCTCTTTTTGCCTTCCTTTTTATTAAAATTTCCCGATTTCCCAACAAAGTTAACTCTGCCAACAACTCTGTCGTCTTCCTCCCTTAAACGTATTCGGGATTCTTCGGCAATCAACTCGCTAACTACTTTGTTAAATACAAAATCCTTTTTGTCAAATCTCAGAATAACTTGACATATGTTATCGAATTCCGTAGGCAAATGACGCAATATCTGAAAGTTAAGATAGCTCTCCGAAAAATTCGCGTCAATCGCTTTGATTCTTTCAAAGATTTGCCTAACACGAGCAGAAAAAATATTTATGGACTCGCCCTGATTTATTCGACATTGGGCCAATTCTGAGAACAATGTGATATGTTGACAACGGTTGTCGGGAAAGTGATGCTCTTTTAAAGCTTTCCAGGCGTCAGCAGGATTGTCAAAATTTTCAATTATTTTCTTAAAATCCTTCTCCAAATTCAGATAAATTATCGATAAAGCAACATCCTGTCGATTTTGGAAGTTTTTAATTTCAGTAGTTTTTAGGTCATCTTTACTAGGTACGGGTTTCGTCTCATTACAATTCACGATATTCCAAAGTCCTCTTTCCATTAATACGAATTTAATATCCGATGACCAACTAACATAGTTATCGGCCCTTAATTTCTCAATAGGTACACTCTGGAATGCCATCGTAGAATACGATACGAAAAACGAGTAAAATATCAACAACCAAAATTTTTCACCAAACGAACCTAAATAGTGCAACTGATCCGGTTTCCCACCCAGGTTAAGCCCAGGTCTTTCGCCGGATTGCTCAGCCACTATTCTACCTATATCAACCAACTTTATCCCCCCATCTAATTTAAATGAAATATTCGAGAAAAATTTAACACTGACCATCTAATTCAGTTCAAAATATCCGATGAAGAACGACAATCCACAACGCTTTTTATCACAACTGATGCCGGGAAAAAAAACATCAAAAGATTCGGGAAAAAAAAACGAAGTCCATTCCATTCCACTCAAACACGATGCCTAATACTGTTCTACTGCAACTACTAGTTATCTGGGCCCGTAACCCAAATGATAACTTCTAGGTTCCAAACCCATTTGACTAACTTCCATGTTTCAATAACAAGCTAAGTTTAGAAGGTTAAGATCCTAGAGTTAATCCAAAATATTATACAATTTGTACTGCAGAGTTTTATTACAGCGAGATAGAAGCTATGGCTATGTATTTGAGGTTGAGAAATGTAGGACAATCATTTAAAAGATAACCAAGAATTTATTGGTCAAATATTAAAAGAATAATATTACACGAACCATTTAAACTTAAGGAAAACCCTGGCCATAATCAAACAAAGGCGAAAAGAATCGCCGGCCCCGATGCCGGACCTACCTCTGAGCGGGCAACGATGAAAAAGAAAAAGAACGAGTCCAATCGTTCACTATTTATCTACCAACTTAATTTGCATATGATTGAGCATCTGGTGATGCCAACCTAAAACTGCAAGTAGAATCAGAAGAGTTGAGAAGCATCCACCTAATTTGAATACCAACTTCATTCTAATACATTATATTACATTAGGCATGAGAACTCGATCGAACATCGTATGAACGTCGTTTTACGCTATCACTTTAGGCCAAATGCGCAGACTAAAGATGACGTCGCAAAAGTGAAATATTTTATAGAATTGTTACTTATCCTCATTCACAGTAAGTGAAAGGTACCCGTTTACGAAAATCAAAAATTCATTTTTTTCGCTCCACCCTATTGCATAATACACAGATTTTAGTACCAACATTTTTGAAAAAAGTTCTAGTCATTTTCCTAGCTTAATTTTCAATATTTTATGTGTAAAGTAAGCATAGCTCATGCTTTTGTAGCATAAAAACGTATTATACTTATTTTTAATGGTTTATAATTGTATTGAATGTGCAAAGAAGAGATAGGATAGCACAATCTTTGAAGAAAAAATAATAATGAAAAATATGAGTTTCCGAATATTATCGGATTGTTTGTCTTTGAAATGTTTGTGTGGTCTTGTTTTCAGCAAATTTAAGGAATATACTGTTTGATATTTTAACGCTCAACCTTCCTTGCATTTGCGCATGTATCAGGTCTCTTCTTATTTTATCAAAATATGGGTCATAGTGATAAGAGGGATAAAGAATGTGAGTGGGTTTTCTATTTTGGTTTGTTGTTTTTCATTGGATTCGTTAATCAGGAAGGTTGGTTTGCGCTGATAAATAATAATAGAAGATAATTAAAAAGCTAGAGCCCCGGACAGACATAATTCAATAAAAATAAACTCGAAATTTCAGCATCCAGTGAAGAGCAAATACAGCTTTCGACACTTGCTATTTTATTTTAAAAGAAAAAAAATTGAAAATTTTCAAATAAGTGACTATGCTGGACTTGAAGCAAGACTATCTTTTACCTAAGAAAGGACTAGAGATTGAATATGTACAAAATAAGTATTCCGAATATTTCATGATAACATGACTTCAACAAGTACTGTCCGAAGTCGGAAATGTAAGTAAGGTCGAGCGATAAAACATTAAACAAATCATCATTCCTTAAATTTACTGAAAACAGGATCACACAAACACTTCAAAGACAAACAATCCGAAAATATTCGGAAACTCATATTTTTCATTATTATTTTTTCTTCAAAGATTGTGCTATACTATCTCTTCGCACATTCAATACAATTATAAACCATTAAAAATAAATATAAATACGTTTTTATGCTACAAAAGCTATGCTTACTTTACACATAAAATATTGAAAATTAAGTTAGGAAAATGACTAGAACTTTTTTCAAAAATGTTGGTACTAAAATCTGTGTATTATGCAATAGCAACAAGAAAACGAAAAAAAAAACACTAATTTTATTCTTTGCAATGATAGAACACACCTTTAGGTTTATTTCGAATGCTTCTATTATTGAATATGACCTCCGCCTCTTCATAAAAAGCTACTAAAGTAAATTCATGTTTTGCACATCTTCTTTCTACAACTGATATTTTGCTGAACTTAACAACTGAATTTGGGAGCCATAAATTATTTCTCACTTTTCTTTCTACTTAATAAGGGAATTAAGATGATTCTTAAGTAGCATAATAGGGTTGTAAATACACTAAAAAATAAAGGTATGTTTGCTTTTCAGTGAAATTTAGGTTAGGAAAATAAATAGAACTTTTTTTCAAAAATTTTGGTACTGAAATGTGTATATTGTGCAATAGCAACGAGAAAACGAAAAAACCAAATTTTATTCTTTGCAATGATAGAACCAGGGTTGGGTTTTTGACGTCAAAAACCAGTTTTTGACATGACACGTCGAAAACCTGTGAAAAACGTCAAAAACCTGTCGAAAACCTGTCTAAAACTCAAATACAGTGATTATTGAGACTTTTTATAAACGTATAAGGTTTCTCATCCTGAAAAATATTAAATAAAATTTATGCATCTTATCAATCAAGTTTAATGAACATTAAATTAATAAATTTAATGAAAATTATTTCTCACTCTTTTAAACTAGTTTTGCCATGAAAAAAGTTAAATATTAAAACTTAAATCCAGCTTTTAATGAAGTTTTGTTTAAATGTTTAAAAACTATCAATTAGTTATCTCATCAGTCAAGTTTAATAAAAATTAAATTAATAAATTTAATGAAAATTAATTGTCATTCTTTTAAATTAACTTGTTATGCCATGAAAAAAGTTAAAAGTATTAAAATTTAAATCCAGTTTTTAAAGTAGTTTTGTTTAAATGTTTTAATAACTATTAATTAGCTATTTTATCAATCTAAAAATCTTTACATTATTACTTTAACCCTTTCGCTACCAACAGGACATATATGTCCCGCAGTTTCAAATGACACTATGGGCTAAATATGCTGTGTATTATTGTGAATGCATGTCCCGCTGGTATTCCTTGATATCACTGATAATTCAGTGTAATTTTCTTCCTTTTTCAGAATTTTAACAATATTTGCAATATAACTGATATGTATTTAAGTACTTATTTTATTTTTTTCTCAGAAAAAAATGGCAGTGAAAGGGTTATAGTGATTTTTTTTTTTTATTTTGAGTAAAAGCAAAACTAAATTAATTAGTACTCAGTGTACAAATCTGCTAAATATTTTTGATCAAACTATTTTATTTATTTGTTTATTAGTTAAAATTTGTTATTTCAAATTAAAATTAAAAAAATCACTTGTAAAAATTTATTAAGTATACCCAAGACACACAGCACTTAATGTACCCACTTCATTTTTAAAATAAAAAAATCTGTTACAGTAATTCCTCGAAGCAATAAAGCCATATTCAAAAGCCATATGTTTGATTTTTTAAAATGCTAGTTACCATTATTTACTCCCGAGCCCTTCAATTATGATTAGGATTGCTTATTACACTTTATTTTAATAACCTAAAACTCCAAAAGTTTACTTCAGTGTCTGAAATCAGAAATTGTCAAATTCATTTGAAAATGTATTTTGATTATCAATATCAAATTTAAACATGTTTTGGACAGAAATTTAGGTTTTTGACACTTATGTCAAAAAGGGGTTTTTGACATGACGGTAAAAACCACGGTTAAAACCGGATAAAACCTCCGACTGTCAAAAACTTGCCAACCCTGGATAGAACACACCTTCAGGCTGAATGCTTCCATTATTGAATCGGACCTCCGCCTTTTCGTGAAATGCCACTTAAGTAAACTCATGTTTTGCACAAGAAAATGCTTGTCCTAGTTTATTCAAATTTTATTCAAACAAAATTATATTATATAAATTTCAAGTATTTTTTTTATTAAATCCTCATACTTGCAGCTACATATCTGAGAATTTTTAGAAATATTGAAAGATTTCTGCACCTCTCACAATTTGACGACCTGTAAAACAAAAACCAGATCACATATGGGCAAAAGAATTCATATGGTTACTTACCACCATAAAAATATTAAATACACCAAATTTTATCAAAATCCAAGGACATGAGTTACAAAATCCCGTTTTCCTGGGTGATTTGACATGGATTGACCCAAGAATTTTATTTATTCACACCCAAGCAAAAAAGGCAAGAGATATTGCTTCACTTATTGTTCTTTATGATTTATTCATGGTTATTAGCTACTGCAAACGATTTTTAATGTTAAATTTGAAATTGATTTTTTATGATCTTTACTTCCTTTTATATATTAAAGGAAGTATTGTGATGGCGAAAAAAAAATTGAATTAAATTTGGGTCTAAATTTCGATTTTGTTCACCCTCGAATGAATGTTGAATAGTTTTTTCGACTTGTCAGCACGTACATATGTACCTACCAACATATAACCAGTCGAAACATCTTTTTCAAACACCCCCAAGTTAATTACGATGAGTTTTCTCGTGACGTCTGTATGTATGTATGTATGTGCGTGTGTATGTCGCATAACTCAAAAAATATGTGCCGTAGAAACTTGTAGCTCGGTATGTAGGCTCCGAGGAGGGTCTAGTTGTGCACCTCCCCCTGTGGTTGCATTAAAATGTTCCCAAGGGGGTGTTTTACCCCTTATAGTATAGGGGGTAAATCAGTGTTAATTTCAATGCTGACTTAAGTGATATGAATTGGCGCGACCACTTGGCGATATATCGCCAAGCTTTTGGTCGCCAAGTGTTTGACGCCACCTTGGCGATATATCGCCAAGTTGGCGATAAATTTGGCGAAAAAAAATTCTTGAATTTGTGTTCAATTTGGTGCTATTGGCGATATTTTGCGAAAAATCCACTGAATGATGTTAAAATCGGCGATATTTGGAAAATTAATCATTGGAAATCATTTTTTCGCATTTTTTCCTGGCAAACTAGGGTGTAAATGTTAAAAAAAAACTGTTATCTTGCTCACTCCAAGCACTATTTTAACACTTAAGACATCTACTAAGAAATTCACTTGTAAAAGGAAGTAGTGTGGGGTCTATACCAAATTTTTTATTGATTAGTGGCCATAATCTACTTCTATCTATTTTTTACAGAAGTTCTGTGATGCTTAGCATGCTTATATTTTGCAAAGAAAACTGCATTGTGAAGATGTGCACTTGTTAAGCTTTTCACATGTAACAGTCTTATTAATTTGTTCTTTCTTTCTTCCAGGAAAAAGAGGAATCCTCCGATCTTCCTCCCCAAGACACACCGGAAACAGCAAAATTATTCTCTTCCTTGCAAGTTCTGACAGCTGTCTTTGCATCCTTCGCTCACGGTGCCAATGACGTGAGGTTAGCATGCACTGATTTCTCCCTACTTTTAGTTGATCTGGAAATTTGGTTTCTAACAGTTCTTTCAAAGGCAGTTCCAGTTTTTTTTTCTTTCTTCTTTTGGAGATCGTTAGTAAAATATAAGCACCAACTCAGAAATCCAAAAAAGGGGCCAAAAATGCTATATGTGGGGTTGGGGGTGCAAATTCAGAAGGAAGGGAGGTCAGGACATTACCCTGGTAATTTCTCGAAACTGAAGTTGTTGCAGAAGATTGGAAATTCATGCCTCTAGCTTCTTTCTTTGTTGAACATGTAATAAAGATCTAAAGCAGTAGGTGAATGATGATGCAGTACTTTGGTCAAAATGCTTTCAGTTGCTTTTAACAGTACATGATTCATACCACATGTTGCCAATTCTGTTTTGACAGAAGATTTCTCCCTTTTTCATTGATTTTCTAGCCAATAGACCATTTTTTTTCTTTTTTCCCCCTCATGTTAACAATAGACTGTTATTCCTTTCTGCAAAGAATATGCTGTGTTTAATATATACAATATGAGTAAAAAATTGTTAATATCCCTAACTATGCCAGTGTGACCTGGATCTGCAGAAGGCTAAAGTACCAATTACAGCCATCCTTATTAGAAAGAAAGAAAGAAAGAATAAAAGATCGATTGGTTGGTTTGAAGTTTGTTTGGTTAAAAAACTTCCAGTTTCTTCTGGCTCTTTAACTAAATCTTCTGCCCCCCCCCCCCCCTCTTTTTTGGCCCTTGACTTCTACTGGTGTGATGCCATCAATTGAAACACGTAAAACAGAATATTAATGCAATGAGCCTTCAGAAATTTTCATCTTGCAAAGTGGCTGAAATTTGATGGTATTGAGTTACTTATTCTCCAAATAGAGTTTTTTGTTTTTACTTAAATCTTTCTCAAAATATGCAGTTTATTAAGCACCTTCTTTTGTAGCCATCAAATTTGTACCAATTTTTTCCTGCAGTAGGTCACCAAGTTCTTTACTGTTTGTTCCACCTGTTATTCTTACAGAAGCTTTTAACCCGCATAGCATCTATTCCCTTCAGTAGTATTTATATAATGATGTGATATGTAGCCATTTTGTTCATAATAAGCTTCAACTGTAATCTTTTCATTCTAGCAACGCCATCGGCCCTGTCATTGCGTTGTACATGATCTACCGGGACGGGAATGTGTTGCAGCGCACTGAGAGCCCTTTCTGGATCCTGCTGTATGGGGGTGTGGGTATCAGCATTGGACTCTGGGCTTGGGGACAAAGAGTCATCCAGACTATTGGGGAAGACCTCACCAAGATCACACCCTCCAGGTCAGCGATCCAATCGTTTCATTTACACTCATATCCATGACTTGATTTGTTGTATCTCTCTTTATGCATAGACAAGATATGATTTATGTGTACACAGACAAAGGCCCTGCACTAAGTTATTGTAATGCTGTTGATGAAAAATATGGAAGAGCTCATAGCGTTCATGATAGTGAGCAGGCTGGCATTTGATGAAGAAAATATATGGACCTTATGTATGTCCATAGACCGAGAAACACTAAATTCTTAGGAGCCAGGAAGAAAATTTTAGGCATTAAACAAATTATTTCTCTATAGATAGATTCAGCGTAGCATGGTTTTTGAAAAAAATATTGCTCTGAAAAAACTAGTCTCCAAAGCATTAATTTAGTTTCCGGGCGACATAGCTAGGTCTTTTGTGTGTGTATATATATATATATATATATATATAATATAAATATATAGTATTAAATAAGTGCAAAATTAACAGTAATTTAAGTAAAAAACAAAATATCTGAAGCATCTCAAATACAAGGAAACCATAAAACTCTACTCTTTTCATAATTTGCCTGAAAGCAACAAAGAGCAATTACTTTTCTAACAAACAAACTGCAGACCAGCCAACTCTCCCGTTTTTCAATGAACCCGATTGTAAGCCTCAATTTCACCCATTTTAATTTAATTTTTACTTTATTATTGTTTTTTCGTAATTTATTTGGAGCTTCGTTTGTGAAAGGAAAATTCGAATCCTTAACAGATGATACTGCCATAGCTCCTCAATCTGTCTAAGAACCATTAGCACCATATAACTGTACAGCATATCAAATGGGGGAAAATGCAACTTTTTACATTTTTAGTTGTTTTTTTCGTTAAAATAGTTGCCAAGGGCGTAGCTAGGGGGGGTGCAGCTGCACCCCCTAGATCAGAGCCAATAGGAGGTCACTGTGACCTCCCATTTTATTTATTTTTTTGACAAACCATCCATTATACCATCCATTGGTTAAAGGTGTGCATGACTGAATAAAGTACAGTTTCTTTGAGTTCATAATTTCTTCTTTTTTTGTGCAAATAGAATTTGAAGCACTTTTTTTCTTTTTCTTTCTTACTTTTCTGAAAATGATAGTAAGCTTGCCTGTTTTTGAGGAGAAAATTTTTAATTTACCGAATGAAATTCAGAACTTTACTGAATGATTAAAAAATAAATAAATAAAATACAAGAAAGCATACTTATCTATGTCTACCAAAAGAGACGTGAGGCATCACGAAAATAAATAAGTAAATTAATTAAAGAAAAAAAATAAAGGAGTTCAGCCTTGCAATACTGTCTCACTGTTTTCAAATTTCATCAGCCAATTTGTATCAGATAAGAACTTTTTGGGAGGTCACAGTGACCTCCTATTGGGGTGCCATTGCTTGCACCCCCCTAACGTGAGTCTTGGCTATGCCCTTGATAGTTGCTGTTTTTTTTATTCTATTATAAATGAATACAAAAGTTTTTTCCCCTTTGTTTTGGCTGAAATAGTCACTTTTGTTTAAAAATAGTTGCCTATTTAGTCACTGCACTGTGAGTGCTACTTTAGAGTTTTTCCACTATGATGCAAGATAAGTTTTCCTTATAATGTGTGGAGGGGGGGTTACTGATTTTGATGCATCCACATTTCAGGGGTAGTAATGTATCAATTTTTAAATTGCCTTGCCCTTCCAGTCCTCTTTACTACCTACCTTATGTCTGTATTTCTTTTTTCAGTGGTTTCTGCATCGAGATTGGGGCCGCTACCACTGTTCTGGTGGCATCCAAGATTGGGCTGCCCATTAGTACCACCCACTGTAAGGTGGGCTCGGTGGTCTTTGTGGGCTGGGTGCGCTCACGAGCTGCCGTTGACTGGAAGCTCTTCCGCTCCATAGTCCTCGCTTGGGTGCTAACATTACCTGTCTCTGCCGCCCTCTCCGCCCTTGCCATGGTTATTCTGCAAGCAGCTGCCAGCTAACAATGACGAGACACTATGGAACATGGACTACCAATCGCTGGGGTGTCTAGAGGTCTTCTTCTGCATGCTGGAAGGGGTCCCTCTTTTAAAAAAGATGTTGGAATCCCGTCTGCAGAGTAGATCTTATTTCGCGCTAAGTCCGTCTTAATCTTTTTCAATATCTTAGAAAAGTTACATCTACATCGGGAGAATCCTTTACGTGAAGTCATCGAGCATAAATTGTTTTCCTAGGATAAAATTTCAGAATACAGTGAAGCCTCATTATAACAGCACAAAGATGCAAGCAGAATCGTAGCATGTCCATTTATTGTGGTACAAATTTGTCTAGAGTCAAATCATCACCGGGGATGATTGTATTTCAGGCACTCTACTGCGAGTTTTTTTTTCATGTGTCCAATGCCTGAAACTTTGTTCAGTTCACAGTGCTTTTGAACCCACCTCAGTCACTTCTTCCCACCTCAAAATCCCCACCCCTCAATATTTCTATCCCACTCAAAATTTTTGTTGATTATGTTGACAGTTATTAACATTTGACTGTTGTAGTACTGCTAAAACGTAATTCTTAAAGTTTTTCATTTAAATTTTATTTTTTGTCATTTTATACTTTTGACGCCTCCATTAAATGTCATTTTTGATTTTTACTATGGTTTGTTAAAATTTTAAAAAATACATTTCTTTTTATTTTTATTGAAATAAAAAATTGACTATGCTCAGTAAAAATGTCAAATATCAAAAAGCAAATTGTTGAATAGATGGGCTGATTTTACTTTTGTTACAATTAGTTTAAGTTTTGTTATACAAACATAACATCTCTAGTTAGTCTCTCTCTTCTTTATTAATAAGTGAAATCTTAGAAAAACTTCATATTGTACAGAGGAGGAGATTTGCTTTTTTCATCTAGTTCTAACAGTTTCATTCATTTGCCTTTCATCATATTGGAAGCAAAGGGCTAGGCATGAAATGTAGACACAGTAGAAAAGGAGGCATGCAGTTTGTTATTTTGTTATAGACAATAAGTATAATATTTATTATTCGAAATTTCATATTTAAATAATGTTTCACTCTTTTTCATCTTCAATAGCAAGTGCAATTTTCATTAATGTCAAAATACATACATGTGATTCTTCAGCCAATTGGCGGAAATCAGCCAATTTGATTGGAAAAACATAGTTCCGCCCGTTTACCAATCTGCCTTGAAAAGTTTCCCATCCACTCTAAAATTTCCACGGTCTCTAGACAAAGATCATGGGAGGCGAGAGTGATCTACCCAGCTTTTTAAAGGGAACATTCTTCACTTGCTGGGTTTTGTTTAGAAATTTCAACTTAAAAAAATATAAAATAAAATAAAACAGAGTTAGAGAAACCAAAATGAAGTTAAAAACAAAAAATATGTAAAATTTTTTTACTAAATAGTCCTTTTGCCCGGTTTAGTAGCACTTTTGCCCGTCGAACCAACCAGTCACAACATGTCAAATATTTTCAGCCAAATTGTTTTGAAAGTAATCATATGTATGAAATATTTCATTTTTGAGGGCACAAATTTGATCTAGATTCTAGAACCTTGTATTTGCTATTAGAATGATGTATCTTTTCTAGCTTTAAAACATACATAATTTCTTAAAAATGCTAAATAAAATACTTCAAAAGTGAATTTTGAATGTTACACATATTTATTGTTCAAGTTTTGACATTGTCCAATCTCTTTCATGTAAAAATTAACTATCAACAAAACTCAGAGTTATGTCTTGAATGAAATAAGCATTAAATTGCCTGCCTATGGTTGAGAAATGTATTTTATCTTTCATGACGATTTCTAAAAAAAACTTAGCTTAACTTTTATGCTACGGAAATATTTAACTTCTCTAAGAACCCTATGTGTTCTTAGAGAAGTTAAATATTCTCTCCCATTCCTTCATGATTATCAAAAAAAAAAAAAAAAGATTTAAATTCATTCCTGCTGTTAAAATTTTTCTCCAACATTTTGATTAATTTCATCATTGCTTTTTAGACTTCTTTATTTAATGATAGATTTTTTTTGTTTAAAAAAATAACATGCTACGTATAATTAAAGTAAGTTAAAGTATATAACGTAATGGAAATTATTCAATAAGCTCTTTTATTTACAAATGTTATAAATTTGTAGCACAATATAGACTGCAATAAATGAATTTGCAGAAAATTTGAGTTATGTCAAATTAGTGTTACAATAAATTGACATGGAACCCATAAAACTTTCTTTGAGATAATTTTCTTTTGATTCTTATAGTTAGTCAAACTAATTTCCAAACAGTTGATTATTAGACATAATTCAAAAATTCTTTGAATAACCTTTTTAGGCTTATATTTAATGCTTTATGAATCGATTTCATTGCATATTAAGTAAAATGTCACAGGTTATTGCTAGCTTGTACATTTTGCGCTGTGTTTGTCTCTTTGGTTTAATATTTTAAATTAAAGTGTGAGATGGTTTGAGAAAAGTAGTGTTACGGATTTTTCTTTTTTTAAGTGTTAATTGTGGAATGAGTTAACCATGATGAGAGAGATCTGTTTTCAACCATGTTGCCTATAATAAAGTACGCTGTAAAAATAGCAAAAACGGTTTAACTGTATTCTGGAATGTGCCTATGTCTTCCGTAATGTAAAAGTTTGGGAATGGCAATAGGGTTAAATCTTATTACTTATCAACACTTATTATAATGACCTTATTTTTATGATTGGTTATTATGTTTCATGAATCTAATAAAGAAGGAAGATAACTTGGACTTATATTTTCAAAATACCATGTTTGAAGATGATCAAGAAAATCCTCTGGATACCCCAATCTTTTGTATATAGCATGATAATGCATCCACTCATGTTGCTCATGATGAATCATTTCGGATCTGGGAGACATGACCCATGTATGTAATTGTTTCAGACATTGTTTTTTAGATGCAGAATATACCAACGATTCCGTTAATATAATTCGCTCCGGAAAATGACATTCATTTTTTACTAAACTAATGTCAGTATTAAGTGTCAGTTACATTTGAAATCTAACCACCTGTAACTTTTTGGTGCTTTGTGAGAGTTTTTATCAAACATGTACTATAAAATGTATTGATCTGTAAAAGGTCAATCAAAAAGTTGTTTTAATTTTTTATTTATTTATTTATTTTTTAGAATAATTGGATTTTATAGTAAAATAAAGAATATTGTTACGTTTCGCTAAGATGTTCTGTAAGATTCATGATTCTGTGAAAAAATTGTAAACATGAAAGTGAAAAGGCTTCAGTTATTGAAGCACACAAAAAGTGATACATTTTTGTAAAATAGACATTAGCAATAGGATTCTTTTCACAATGACTCTAAATAATAAATTTCAGTATGTTTTAGGACTTCTTTCTACAAAACTTAAAATTAAATTATTCTGATTTACTTTGTCAATGGTTATTTTATTATTATGAATTTTCGGGAAGAAAGTTAACAGATATAGTTTTTTGCAAATATTTGGGGAAAAAATGATTTTTACTCAAAAATTTTGGAAAATGTAGATGTGTATAAAGTCTGCTTTTCAGAAAAACTCTAAATGACCCTTTAGAATTTTATATGCCAAACTAATACTATAGTGAATTTAGGGAGGAGCAATAGTAGAAGTAAACAACAAGGGCTGCTGTTTGTCGCCACCATTTGCCACTTTCATGAAATTTTCACTTGATTGGCGATTCTGTTCATGAGCATTTTGCTTATCTGACTGGTGCTGTTTTAAACATCCCAACGGTAAGCAGGCAAAGCATCGCCAGGCTTTATGCTGCTTTACTTCCTCTATCAGTTCTCGCTCAATTCACTACAGTTGCTCTCAGTGTGAAAAAAAAAAAAAAAAAATGATTGAAACGAATCAAGTTAAATCAATGAGAGAGAATTTTATGTTTTTTTTAAAAACATTTCACATTGGCTTCAACTCTCCCTGCCAAAATTTGTAAATCTTGAAAAAATTACTAATATACTATACTTTATCATTTTCATTATTATAAGTGGAGACAGGAGTAATAAATATTCTCTGCTTAGACTGTAGCTATATTTAATTCAGTATTTATCATTTAAATTTTCTTGCTCTTTTCCTTCATGTTAATTCCTACTTCATGACCCACTCTACTACTGAAGTTGTGCAAATTAAAAAGTGGGAAAAATGTGGCATGAAATTTTAGCTTATTAATGCCCCTCCCCTCATATTATTATGGTCTCTTCTCTTCGACTTTAGTAAGCGACACAGGATGAACAGAAAATGTCTGGCTGAATTTTGAAAGGGTTATAGGGGACAAATATAAAAGCATTTGCAGTGCAATGCATGTTGGAATGCGCCTCGTGAAAATACTAGAGAGCACTGCAAAGGGCATTTGAAGTAAGAAAAATGCTTCGAATGGTAATAAAATATAGAAATTGGCAAATTACAGATAGTAAAAGTATGCAAAAGTCGTGAAATATTGGAAATCACTAAAACTCGGGATTTTTTTCATTATTTTAAAATTTTCATAAAATGTTGTGGATCTTATCAGTTATTTTAAATGTAAAATATATTACTTTATTAACTCTTTGCACTGATATTTTTACATCATTCCTAATTTTGTGTGTTCTTAGTTAAATTTGAGCAAATTTTTAATTGTAGCTGAAATTGTGGTGCACACCGAAAAACTTAATATACACATTTCCATGAGTTGGCAAGCATGTTTTCATATTTGTCTCCACTAACCCCTTCAGAATTTAGTGAGACTATTTTAAATCATGCTATGTCATTTTCCCCATGCTATTTTGGTGTTGAAGTGCCTGCCAAAAGAGTACTCTAAAATAGGTAATATTGGGGAAACACTGCAAAATGGAAATCAGCTTAGATTCTTCATGTCATCGTGATTTTAATGTGTTTACAAACTAATTGCTGAAAATTAACATTGAAACAATGAGGTTATCATCCTCCTACTGTTATTTTCCAAGAGATTGCTTCAATTGGCACCTATTAGTGAAAGCCTCTCTCTCCTAATTAATAAAAGTTAACATCTATGTTACTCCAACATGGTGACTGATGCCACTTTTACTTAATCCTTTTTTTCCCCACCTTCAAACATTTTGCAGTAAATGTGAATCTTTCATGATTTTGAACTTTAATTTAAATTATCTTGTTGTGGTATTATTTATCAACCATTAAGGTTGATGATAAATGATTTGCAAAGGGTCATCACTATATTTGATATTTTTATACATGTCCAAAATTTGGCATATATACAAATATATTTCTGAATATGCATAGCAACCATTTGTACTTTTGTAATAGCAAAGTTATTTTATATTGGGTTGTAATGAACTTGATGTACAGTTTTTGAACGTTAGATCATCTGTATAGCATATTTATATGAATGCATAATTCAATTGCATTCGCTCATACTTTTAATGTATTATTCATCGCCCATTTTTTAAATTTTAAATCTAAAGTTCAGTTTCAAAATGGATGTTCCAGAAGTTAGTCATTTGCATTATCTTCTTTAACTGTAAGTTAAATGTCTCTCCATAGAAAAAAAGGAAAATTTTAATTAATAAATGAAAAAACAGATTTTTAAGTTTGGATTGTTTAAAACTGAATATGTTTTCATTAGGAGCAGTTATTAACCTGTTCATTTTAAAAGCTGATTTTGCTCTATTTCATGGACATGATCTCTTCCTTCCCTCAAAAAGAACTTCCATAGTTTTACTCAGTATGAGCTGATAATGAGGACATTACAAAATAATAACTCCAGTCTTAGCATTTTTACCGATAATCAGCTAGGAATAACTCGAAGCCCCTCCAACTGCAATATATGAGAGGTAGTCTGTTATACAAAAGCTGTAGTAAAAGCCATCAAAAATATACTATTTAATAATAAATAAGTTTATTACTTGATAAATATCAGCAATGAAGCATTGAATTTTTAAGATTACTATTTGCCAGCAGAAAATCACCTTTTTAACTGTTTTGTTTTAGCCAACAGTTAATGCCTGAGCGGGGAAAAAATAGTGCCATGCAAATGCCACTTTGCTAATGAAGATATTTCATTTGCTGAAAGTAGTGCAATTAGTACAACAGTCGGCCCAAAATGTTAGTCATATGAACACTTGTATGACTATTACCTGTAAGAAATGCTAGATGCAGCCAAATTATCTGCTTTGAGTGTGTTAGGTATTTTATTTCAGAAATGCTTCCTCTTAAATTTGCATGTGCTTAAATATCAGTTTCTATCTCATCTCAGCTAATAGACTTATGATGGAAAATATTGCCCTTACCAGGTGCGCTTGAAAAAAAAAAAAAAAGTATACAAGTATTTTAGCTGTGATAAAATGTAGTTTTATTTCTTTAGATTATGTCTAATTTGTGCTGAATATTTCTAATTCCAAAGAAGTGAAGTTTTTTGTTTTCATGGTTCAGTAAATCTGACTTAATCAAATTTATACAGGAATACCTGTTTCCTGATGTTAAAGAAGTCTGTGACGTTTCTATATTTTTCTTATGGTTTGTTCAAAATAATTATGAAATTTTTATACTTGTTATTGTTTTGCAGTTTAATCATTCCTGTTATAACAAAAAAAAAAAAAAAAAAGCATGCAATAACATTCTTAAAAAAGCTTTTTATGTTTTGAAAAATTTGCTTTACTAATGTTGATTTTTTCACTTATTCACTTTTATTTTATTCTTCATAATTTTGTTGATTGCAAAAGTTGAACTTTTACACCAAAATCTTGTTTGCATAACGATTTACTAGAAAGGTTAATTTCACCCCTCCCCTTTTAAGTGAGGTATAAAGGCTAAAGCCAGTATGAACCCAATTAAGGCTTTTGTAGCCATTTCATTATGGCAAGCACATAAGGAATTTATCATATTTCTGTTTTTATGTTTCTTGATGTGGGGAATTTGCTATTGTAAACAAAACCTATATACACATTTGCAATTCTAGAAAAAAAAATCTAGGATCTCCTTATAAAGTCAGTATCCTAGCAAAATGTCCTCCCCCATCCCCTAGTGTAACAGTTGTACCCAAACACTTTTTTCTTGATATTTTACACAAAAATTATGTGCAATACTAATTTGTTTTGACAAAACTTGAATTTTGAAAATTATTTTTTTGAGTAAAAACATAAGAAGCAACATTTCTAAAAAAAAAAATACTCTATTGGAATTGGCTGTTGATGACGAAAGTTTCCAGTTTGTGTGGTACAACACATTTTGTGTTCATGAGTTTATAAAATCTGAATTTAAAATGCCAAAGAATTCAAAGTAAACTTGACGTCTATTGTTAATTTTTGAAACTATTTTTATATGTATAATTTTAAATCATGTACTGGTTCATTGTTTTTGTTTGCCATGGTTGTAAAAGTACCATTTATAAATAAACTGTTCTAAATGAAAATTGCAACATTTTAGAACTGAAAAATGCTTTGTGTTCTTAATAAGAAACAAACATTCTTATTCATATGTCATCTTTCAGGCTGGCCTTGCTTTTATCAGAACTTAGCAGAATGACTAGAAGTGTCAATTTATTTGGAATTTAAAAAAAATCTAAATAAATTAGTATATACATTATTTAAAAATGAAGTAAAATAGTCTTGTGGCTTAGAGGCACCTCTCATTTAGATTTGAAAGTGTCGTTAAATAAGAGGGTTAAACAGACTGCCTCTCTCTCGTTTTCACTTAAATATTGATTTCTCGGGTTTCTTGAGAGTGTAGCAACTTCATTAAAATACCGCAGTAAAATATAAAACATTTATTAAAACCATAAAATTCATAGAATGTAGTAAACTTTAAAATCAATAGTTAGAAATATAGTAACTAAGGAGCTAGGGCCGTGGATCAGCGATTGCCCGATGCAACTCGAGACTGGTGAACGTGAAAAATCCTCTCTCATTTTATTCAAACTTGGGGTTGCACTTTTTTTCCCCTTGCCAACTGACGGAAAGTTTCCCCCATTTGGCTGCCTCTTGCAGTGCTTCCCTTTGTTTGGGTCGATTTTTGTCGTCGTAACAAATAACTGAAAATATGCTTTTTGTTTAGTGTTGAATTAACTTCACCCCAAGATTAATTTTTCCTATAGCGTAATTTTCACATGTCTAAAGAGTAGTTATATAACTAAATTCAGCAAGGTGTGCACATTAAATATTGTGCTTTCTCTTTAAAATAAAGTGAATGCATGAAAAATGATTGTGCTAGAAAACCTTTAGAAACAGGGACGTCATTTCAAGTTTTTTCAGGGGGGGAGGGGCAAAGAGTGAAAACACAATGCAATTTCATCGGAAAACAGCAAAAACCACGCCCACTTATATGTAAATACATTGATTCCCCTAAGCCAGAGGGGGGAGGGGCGGGAAATTGCCCCCCCCCTTAATGACGGGCCTGTTTAGAAGTAAAGAGGTTGAAAATTCAGATTTAGCACATTTTATTACAGGCAGCAAGCAAAAGGTTTAGATTTTCAGTCTAGTTATTTATAATTGACCTTGAAGTAAGATGTACACAATTGCTTGGTCAAATATTATACTAAAATTTGAAATTCTTTTATTGACGTGTAAAATGAGTCCTTGAGTTGTGAATGTGTATGGGGAGTGTATCTCGTAAATTGTCAAGAGTATCTATGAGCCTGAATAAAACTAGTGTGCTTTCCTCAGCACACAGAGATATGATCAGAAAAAGCAACAATCAGCATAAAAATAAATACTTTATTTTTTCATCAAATGGCAGTTATGTATATACAGTAGACCAGTTAAAAGGTTAAAAAAATAGCCTCCTCTGGATGAACACTGAGCAAAAAAAATGGGAGTCATCGTCTTCCTGAAAAACACAATTCAATGTATTCAACAACCAAGAAATAGAAAACTTTATGCATGTTCAAACCACATAAAAATTTTTGATTTACAAGAAAAAATTCACCCTCCAAATTGCTTTCTTGTACAATATTAAGACACAGCAGTGTGTCACGCAAGTTCGGAAGTCAAAAATAAAACGGGCTGCACCTCTGCTAGTGTGTAGTTTACAAACTATTTCACGCTACTTTTGACTCTTCCATTTCTCAAGAACTATTAGATTTGTATGCTTGCTCTGTGTTTTAAGATCGAAATAGTACACCCTTAATCTCAAATTTCATGAATATGATTCTTATAGTTTGATTTGAAAAGTGCAATTTTGGTGATTTTTTTTACGTAGATATACATTCACTCATCAAAATTCTATAACCAATGTCAAAGTTCACGAACAGTTGAGGTCGGTGATAAGTGGCCTCTTAGTAGTATGAAGTAGAAGTCCATTTAAGTAGAATACAATCACCCTTGCATCTCACAGAAAAGAAAAAAAAAATTCTGCCGAAGACCAGATATTGATCAAGGAAATAAACTTTTTTCCTTTAAAAGGAAAAATGAAGCAGAGATTGGTTTGGAGGAATTTTATTGTATTATTTCAAGCTAAAGTGTTAAGTTGAATAAAAAATACCTTTGTCATGCACTCTCAGGTGCTAAGTCTGGACGGACCTAAAAAGAAAAGAACATCTTCAACTATAATGCTGTTTACAAAATTTCATCAAATTTTCAAAAATAAGATGGAGAAACTAATTCAACCACTCTTTAAAAATCCTTTAACAGTTCATTAATTCATACATGTGATTACTTTAAATCAATTTGGCTAAAAATATTTAACGTTGTGACTGGTTGGTTCGATAGGCCAAAGTGCTATTAACTGCATTTAGTAAAAAAATATGATTTTTTATTTTTAACTTTCATCATTTTGGTTTCTCTAACTCTGTTCATTTTATTTTTCAAATTGATTTTTTCAAATTGATTTTTCAAATTGATTTTTTCAAATTGATTTTTCAAATTGATTTTTTCAAATTGAAATTTCTAACCAAAACCAAGCAAGCAAAGAATGCTCTCTTTTACATCTGGGTAGATAGCCGTTGTCTCCCATTATCTTCGTCTAGAGATTGGAAATTTTAAGTGGAATGAAAATTTAAAGCAGGGAAATTTTTTAAGGCAGGTCGGTAGAAGGACGGAATTATGTTTCGCCAATCAAATTGGCCGATTTCAGCCGATTGGCTGAAGAATCACACGCATGATTAATTACATAATGCTTGTGTTATCGATTTTATACTGAGACTTATTTTAACAAGTTTATCAAATTTAGTTTTTTAAGGAACTAAAAGGATTAAAAGGGAACCTTAAAACTTGAAAAATAAAAACTTATAATCAATAAAAAATGTTTGAAAATTAAAAATATAAACAAACACTCAAAGAAATATGATTGCTTAAAAGTAAAATAATTATAATTATTTCACTTCAGAATAATATATTAACTTCTACCTTTTTTTCTTTAAAAAAAAATGCTTTGTTTGCACCCTTGTTATGATAACTTGAAAATTTTGAATCAGATGGGAACACGGTAGCTAGAATTTAAAATTATTGATTAGGTGTAATAAATTTATTCAGCATAGTTTCTTTTTCAAAAAAAGTAATTTCAATAAAGCATAGTTGCACACCATAATTGCTAGTTCTAAGCATAATTAATTTGAATAAAGCATCGTTGCACAGCATGACTTAGCATAGTTGCTAGTTCTAAGCAAAAGTCATTTAATTGGTCGATAGGTTAATCAGCTAAGTGCCTGCTTACTGATTAATCAGTGCATTACTAATTTTCACCTTTAAAAGTTAAGAGTTAGGTCCCTTTTTTAAAAACGTAAGGCACCTTTTTTCCTTCTTTAAGGTAAATACTTAAAACCTGTTTGGGATTTATGAAATTGATATTTCTGTACAGAAATCAGGAATATTAAGACCAAAAGCTAAAAAAATTTTTATCAGAAATGTCAGGACATTTGCAAAGATAATTACTACATACAGGAATCGCAGAAGACTTGTTCAAAATTTTAGGGGTAACTTACGATTTTGTTTGACTAATTATAAATTACTAGGTACCAGAGGATAGTTTATTACATAATAGATAAACCAAACTGAAAAGACAATTTATTTCTTATACCATAAATTACAACTTCCAAGTACTTCGACAAAAAGGGTCAAAACAAAAGAGAAATATTAATGTTTTAACTAATTTATATAAAATATTAATAAGTCAGATGTTACTTTTATTTACGATTGTTTCTTCAAAGTTTTCACTTTCAAAGAAAGACTATTCTCTGAGCCTTGCAATCCACCACCTAAAGATCCTAGATATTAATTCTGTGCAATAGTTATTTTTATCATGCAAGTTTCTAATACGAAAACCACAGTAGCTTGCTGTAGCTTTTTTAAAACTCTGTTTCACTAGAATTAATCTTCATTTTTTAAAACTTATTACAGACATGTGACCCAAATAAAGTGAAAAATACTGAAATTAGGTCGCTGTGCGAGCAAATACAAAATTGTGGATATATTGTACTACACTTGCAACTTCAAACATAGGCTTTTGGTTCTATACAGCCAACTATTTTAATTGGATGCATGAAATTAATTGGTAGATGTTAAATTTAACTTATGATGCTCATTCTTTTTGTTTTGCACTCAGTATTTTGCTATTTCAAGAAATACTGAATTCAGTAAAAATACTGAAAAATCACATGTTTGCTCATTAATATTTTTGTTATTTCAATAAATCTGCAAATCTAGACATCCCCCCCCCTTTCCTCATTAATTCTCCTTTTCAAGTTTTTTTCTTCGTCATTTTCTTTTAAAATCAACTAATACAGTAGTGGTTAGCCTACATCTAGTAAAATAGGCCCCTGTGGCCCATTATGTTAAAGATTACGAATTGAATTTGCTTCTTTGCATTACCAAACAATTTTTAGTATAATCCCCCCCCCCCCCCATGTTTTCGAATGTCATGTAGGAAAGTAAACATGATTGATTTTCCATTGCCCAGACAACTTGGGAAAATCTTAATGTGTAAAATGATTTGCATACATCATTAAGTACATTGCTACAGTTTCATAAATTCTATTAACTGCTTAATTGTACATTTATTTGAAAATTTTAAGGTTATTAAAATTTTTTAAAATTGCTTAGTAATATTTTTGTCAGTTTTTTGATTATCAGAGAAGTTTCCTACACATAAAGTTTGACAGACTCACTATAATCTCTTAATTTAAAACCAATAGTGTAATATTTATTTATTGTCAAAGCCCACATATTTGCTTTTCAACTCTGCCCCCCCCCCCCCCCGCCCTTTTCTAAATGAAATATTTTATAAAATATTGATTGAAAAGATTAAATATCAAACAAAAAGTTCGTTTTTTTAATAAAATACTTTAGGAAGATCCTGTTAAATTCTCCTAAGCAGCCCTTGTAAAGTTTTTTTTTTTTTTTCCAGAACACTAACAGAATTTTTGTATAATTTAAGGAAATGCAATTTTAGAGGGGGGGGGGGGATGCGAACCCTTTACAGGGTAATAGTAATACTATTATTTTTCATTGTTTTTGGCAACTGGAAGTAAAACGCTGGCATTATGACAGAGAAAGTATGTTAAGAGATAGTCTTTAAAAAGCATGTATATATGCTACTGTGTATTCTATCTTTATGGATGAATCTAAAAATGATTCAAAATTCAAAGTGGCTCACCGAGAAATTTCCTTCCGAAACATTCTGCTTGAGGTGGTATCTTTCCCTGCACAATGACTGCAGACGCTGAACACCTGCAAATAAAAACATTTCAAATTTTCTGTGAACAGTACTGAAAAAAAAGTTTGGTATTCAAATGGATTTCCAATATTGTTATATCTTTGTCGAATTCATTTATTTTTCACTACTATAATGGTTATTACAGCACTCCAAAATTTTCTTGCAACTTTTCATATCTAAATTTTAATGCTAAGTATTTATGGTCTTTCACAAACTGGCTTTTTTTGCTGATAGGATTATGTGATTTCCTCATCCCTTCCACAAAAATATCAAGTTTTTTAGATGTTCCACTCTTACTGTGTGTGGATAACTTTTTAAAATTAGTTTAACTTAAAAAATGTCCAACATAAAAGACTGAACATTGCTAAAACATGATAAACAAGAAGTTCTGTCAAGAACTAAACGAGCCTACTTTCCTGTACATCGACATCGGCATTCTAGCATCTGGTCATTATTCCCTTGATTATCTGAGACTGAAAATTATGTCAAATATACCTTTTTAGCACTTAAAGCTGATTTCTAAAAGCAAAATATACCCCTCTCATCAGATGAAATACACATAAAAAGTAAGTAAATGAATAAATAAAGTTTTGTCGCACTTTTTAACCTTTAGGAGACGGGCGGTCCATATGTTGTACCATAAATCTCGTCTAGTTTAGAAGATGGTGTTTAAATTTTCACTCGAACCCTTTGGAGCCGGGGATTTTTTCAAGGCTTCATACGTCTGGTACGAAAGTTTATACCTTCTCTTTTCAATGGAAAAGAAATCTGTGGTTAAACTGTCGTACTACCTGGGTCGAAAGGAAAATTTCTATATGAACTGCCCGGATCCAAAAGGTTAAAGAATGTAACAGTTACAGTTCTTCCGTAGAAAAATTCCTCAATCGTTTTCAAAAAAAAAAAAAAGTACAAAGTACCATCCAAACACATTTTATCAAAGAAAGAAAAAAAAAAAAGAAACTCGTCCGTTAATAAGATGTCTCGAATTTCACTTTTAATCTGTCGCCAGTTGTTAAATATAAATAAAGAATAAAATGCCCTCGTGAATGAAAAATTTTTGTTGCAAAAAAAAAAAAAAAAAATAAAATAAATAATAATATTAAATAAAATAAAACAAATGAATAAATAAACAAAAAATCGTCTGCACAGTCAGGCATTTTTTTTCTGAGCCTGCATCTCCGCCATGTTTGTGGAGTCTGAATCAGAGTCCTCACAGAAGATTATTCAGAAAAGTACTTTACAAACATTATTTATCAAAACCATTTTCTTACAAAGTTAGTTTGAAGGAAATCCGACTTTAAGTTCAGGATCAACATTCAACTTAAATTCCCCGTAGGCGCTAATGTTAAATTTTTTTTCTGAACGGTTCAATATTGAACGAAAAATGGTTCAAATCAAAAAGCGAAATATGGGAATGAGCCTCTCCGAGATCTTTCAAACAAAAAAAAGTTTATTCCATTCGGACGGTTCACTCAAAAGTTATTAGGTGGGGAAAGGTTGCTTGAACGGTTGTTCAATGTTGAACGAAAAAATGTTCAAATTGAAAATTTAAATACGGTAATGAAGTATCCTTGCTGAGATCCTTCGAACAAAAAAAAAAGTTTATTTAAATCGGACTGTTCACTCAAAAGTTATTAGGGGTGACAGCTTGCTTGAGTGGTTCAATGTTGAACGAAAAATTGTTCAAATCGGAAATGTAAATACGGGAATGAAGTATCCTTGATAAGATCTTTCGAACAAAAAAAGTTTGTTCAAATCGGACTGTTCACTCAAAAGTTAGCATCGCGGGACAGGTTGTTTGAACGGTTCAAAGTTGAACCAAAAATTGTTCAAATCGAAAAATCAAATATGGGAATGAGCTGTACTCGCCGAGACCTTTCCAACAAAAAAAAGTTTGTCCAAATCGGAATGTTCATTCAAAAGTTATTAGGGGGGGGGGGAGACAGGCAGACTGACCGACCGATACACAAATTCCCCATCTCAATACCCTACTTTCAAATTTTTAATTTTTCGATATTCATTTTACCTTTTTATTTCTTTTTGGCTTTTTTTGGACTTGGCGATATTTTTTAGATGCATTAAGCTACTTTTAATACTTTTTTCGTCTTTCTTTTATTTTTCACGGGAAAGTAGGCTAAGAAAAACCACTGAAATGCTAGCCAATTGTTACTTGAATTTTAATTATTAAAAGCACACTTGCTAGTTTAAAGACAGTATGACATACTTATTAGTTAAAAGCTATTTAAAACACAGCATTAATTTACTAGCAGCTTTAAAAACAAGTCAGCGAAAAGTGAAAATTTTAATAGCATACAGCAATTTGCAAATATTAGTCTATCAAGATTATGTTGACCAGGTAAAATAAATCAATTTTTGTCACTGTTCTAGGGAGTAGATAAAATGTTTTACAGTGAGGTTTAGATTTTGGACACACAGTGAAAAGATATCAAAATCCTAATTTGCACCGCTTCTTTAGGGGACTGGTTTCTCCTTTTTAATTTAATATCTGTTTCGTGTCTGTCCCTGTTTCGTCACTTTGTGTTTTTGTTCTTTTACTTGTTTGGCAAATTACTTTACAGTTAATTGCTTTTGTCCCTTGTTTTTTTAATTAACACTTGGTATCAATGTGTGTCGGTTTTGTGTTTTAAAATGTACTTTTGGGGCTATTTACCATTCTTATAGTTAAATTGATAATAAATGTGTTATAAAATTAACAGTTGTTTGGTGCAGTATAGCCCATTAGAGCTCCTGCGCCATAGAACTTAAATCAACCAACTAAAAATAAGATGCACAAAAAATAATTAGATTCGTAGGAAATAATTATACTTACCCTCTTCCCTCCTGGCATGGTAGCCCCTCTCCCACGCATCTAATAGCAGGTTGTAGTAACGGGTGTGTTCAAAGAGAGGAAAGTAGCGCGAGGTGTTGTGAGTGGGGAAGATGCGAGAGAATGCACCCCGCCGATGGAACTCATCTTCACTTTCTACCAGGCACCGCACGTCATCAGGCGTCAGAGATCCCAGGATGTCTTGGCCCTAGAAAGGGAATGCTGTTACAATTCTTAGCTTTAGGATTTCTTTTAAACGCAATAAAGATTGCTTAGTTTATTCACTTTATTTACTATAAACTGGCATTTTCTCCTTTCATATATATATATTGTGCTCACTCTAGAACAAACCATAGTATCATTCCCATTGCATGACAAACGAAGTTCACTAAAGCTAAATTATTGAAGAATAAAAAGATAATCTCTGGTTATAAATAAAATGTTACTGTCTGCTTTGTTTGCATTAAAAAGGGGGCTTATTTTTATTGATTTATTTTCTTGGTAATTTTTCCATATGAGATATTTTTTATACTTAATTTTCAGTTCTTATTTTTGGAGTATTATTTAACTTTAAATCCTTTAGAAGTGACAATTATGAACACTTATTCTTTAACTTTATATTTTTTAAACTAAAGATAGTTAAACCTTGTTAATTCGAACATGCTTAAAATGCATTACTGCAAAGACAAAAACGAGGTTTAACTATATTTAAATAAATTTATCTTCTTTTCACTTAGTCAGTTTTAAGTTTTTTTTTACATAACATTTTAATTGCTTATTTTATTCAATATTACAACTGCACACAATTCTTACTGCATAGATAATTTATTTTTGATGAACACTTTGTGCATTATGGTATAACTTCGGAAATATTATGATTTATTTTGTGTTTTTTTCAAAAGATGTTATTGAGTATGAATAAAATTTTTTGAAAAATCAGCAAAATTGCACTTTTTAAAAGCATGGAAATGAAATATATGAATGAAATAATGTTGGGACTCATCTTTATCTTTGATTTCAAAAACTTCAATTACTCATGAAACAATTTACTTATGTATTTATTGCATGTCCAATATCTTTATAACTTAATGTAATAGCTTGAAAGAAGATTCTTACTGGTTTTTAAATTTAAAAGTAAGGGATATTTGGGGAGTTTTCAAATATCAATTCTTATGCGTTCCTTTTAAAGAATACAAAAATTATATTTCAGTATTTCAACAAAAAATGTAGTTTAATTCCAGTCAATGGACGGATAACCTTGATTTATTATAGCCTGCCCACAAGGCTTTTACCCGGCTCCAACACAATTAATGCAGCTCTGTAAGAGGTCAATACAAAATACCAAATTTCGAGCAGAAATGTTAGTAGACAAAATATGACTTTTGGAAAATGAAAAAAACTCCCATTGAATTTTCATGTATTTAATTTTTTCTTTCAGTTATAGAACTGCATAAAAATTGTATGATTTTCGAATTCTGTCACTTCCCAGTAATAATGTACTTGCACACGTGATGAACTAATGAGGAATTCAAAAACTTCAGTATTACCTGATGTGGATACTCAAAGGTGTGGTATGAGTGCTTCTGCTTTTCCTCAGAAGTCAGGAATCTGTGCTTGGGAGACATGTACTTGTTTCCCATCACGGATGTGATACTAAAAAACAGGACAAAATTAAAAATGGAAAAAAAAAAAACTGAAAATGTGAACAGAGAATATGGCTAAAATATGTTTAAGGCTTTCACGGCCGGTGACAATAAGAGATAACATTTCGGGGCTTATTGATCTTGGTCGGAATGGAAAAGAAAATCCAGACGTTTCTTCAAGCCCTGTTCTTCATGCTACTGTACGCCTGTTTATAAAGATTGCCTGTGTGTCAACAAGCATACTGTGGAGAAAATTTGCAATTTTGGTTTGCAGTCAAATTGCTAAAACTTCAGTTTTTAAATTTTATAAAAGGGGGGGGGGGTGGCTTGATTTCTCTCACTTAAGTCACTCAAAGACCACCTCAAATAATTTTTTAACTAAATACTAAACATGCAGTTACCCATAACTAAGGCTCGACCGATGGCATTTTTTGGCCGATGGGCCGATTGTTCAAAGTTGGCCGATTTTTTTCCTCTTCCATCGGCCAATGGCAAAAAAAAAAAAAAAAAAAAAAATTCAAATGATTCGAAAAATAAATGTTTTATAAGAGATTTGATGGGTCATATATTTATTTCATTCTACTTCTTTTTCAGTCATTCAGATTTTGCGCCTAAATTTCTATTTTACTACCACTCGACAAAAATTATATGAGAGAGAGAGAGACGCAGTAAGTTGAGAACTTATTCGTACCATTTGTACTAGGCGTAGTCATGCAGATACTTTCTCAGCGGCAATCAGATGTTCCAAATGTGCTTTTTACTTTTACTTTTTTTTGACTAATCAATTTTAATTTCAATGCAGACTAATAGCATAAATTGATGACAACTGAGTGATATAATCGAAAAGTATTTTATAATTAACAAAGAAAGATACAACAAAGATGGAGAAAAAAATAAGATGCTGAATTCGGTATACGGCTGGATTGTATTTGACAAAATTCCTATTACAATTGTCGATTAGTAACATGAATCTCTGTAAAGCAATTCTGCATCGGTTTGCAATATATACTCTTTTATTCATGAATTAAGTCTTTGAGATATTTTTAAACCATAAAGTTAAACAAAACAAGAAGTTTTGTCAAGAAGTAAACGAGCTTACTTTTTCGTACATCGACATCGGTATTCTAGCATCTGATCAATATTCTTTTGATTATCTGAGACAACAAATTATGTCAAACGTACCTTTTAAGCATATAAAGCTGATTTCTAAAAACCAAATATGCAGATTTTATCTGATGAACTAAGCACTTAAAAAATAAATGAAAAAAAAAATTGTTGCATCCTTTAAACAATGCAGTTTTTATGGTTCTTCTGTAGAAAAATTAATTAATTGTTTTGAAAAAAAAAAAAAGAATTAAAAATAGGAACCAAATCAAAACACATTTTATCAAACCAAAAAAAAAAAAACTTGTTCCTAAAAAAAGTCTCGATTTTCATTTTGAATCCGTCGCCAATAATTAAAAACAAATAATTGATTAAATAAATAATAAAATGTTCTCTTAAATGAGTAATTTTTGTTAGACGAAAAATCATCTGCCAAAATAAAATAATAGTTATAAATAAAATAAATGAATAAACAAAGAAAATATTCGTCTGCACGGTTGTTTCTTTTAAGTGTAGGAGCCAGTCATTTTTTCCCAGCCTGCATTTCTACAATGTTTGCTGAGTCAGAGTTAGAGTCGATGAATCAGAGTTGGGGTTGAAAAGTCGGAGCCATCAGTCGCAGTCGACAGGTAGTGTCAGAGTCAAAGGCACAAAAATTCTAATAGTAGGACTCGGTCTTTTTTTTCCGAGCCTGTATTTCTACCATATTGGCGGAGTTGGTGTCGAAGATTTGGTGTCGGAGTCGGTTTTAAAAAATTAGATTTGTCAGTCGAATTCGAAACCTCTAAAATTATAATGGTAGGAATTGGGTCATTTTTTTCTGAGCCTTCATTTCTGCCATGTTTGCAGAGTCGGAGTCGGAAGCAGAGTCCTCCCAGCAGCTTATTCAGAAAAGTATTTTACATACATTATTTATCAAAACCATTTTCTAATAAAGTTAGTTTGAAGGAAATCTGCCTTTAAGTTCAGGATCTACATAAAACTTAAATTTCCCCGTAGGTGCAATGTTGTCTTTTTCTGAACGGTTCAATATTGAACGAAAAATGGTTCAAATTAAAAAGCGAAATATGGGAATGAGGTGTACTCTTCAAAAATCTTTCGAACAAAAAAAAACTTTATTCAATTCAGACTGTTCACTTAAAAGTTATTAGGTGGGGAAAGGTTATTTGAACCCAGCTCCAAAAGTTTGTTTAAATTGGAAATTTAATTACGGCAATGAAGTATCCTTGCCGAGATTTTTCACTAAAAAGTTAGTATCGCGGGACAGGTTGTTTGAAAGGTTCAAAGTTGCACCAAAAATTGTTAAAATCGAAAAATCAAATATGGGAATGAGCTGTATTTGAGGAGATATTTCCAACAAAAAAAGTTTGTTCAAATCGGAATGTTCATTCAAAAGTTATTAGGGGGGGGGGGCAGACGGACACACAAATTTCCCATCTCAAAACCCAACTTTCCAAGTTTTAATTTTTCGATTTTTTCTTAAATGTTTTTATTTCTGTTTAACTTTTGAACCTGGTGATTATTTTATGATGCATTAAACCACTTTTAACGCTTTTTTTCCTTTTTAACAGGAAAGTAGGCTAAAAAGGCAACAGATAAATCACAATACTAAGGCACAGCTTAAATTTCTCTATACTTAAAATGTATGAACAGAAATGTTTGCATGTTCGTTAAAAGCTGCGACAGTTACATAACTTGCTTTATTGAAAAGTAAATAACCATGAAAAAAAAAAAGAGTGAGCTTGCACCTTTTTTTTGCTACTTTTGTTTATAGTTTGATTTTTTATTTTGCTGAATCTTGAATCAAAATGGCATTCTGTTCTTTTTTTGCTTCAGTCTGCTTCAAGACTGTTTTTTTCCCCTTCCAGTATGCTCCAAAATAATTATTTTTCCTCTCCAAAATAGAATTTTAGCTGCTCCGAAATTGTATCCATCCGTATCCCGCCCCTGTTATATTTTAAATATCAGACTTGAGTAATGAGTATATGATAGTTATTTATAGAGGGGGCTGTCGACATATCTATAATTGTAATTTTTCAATGAAAATATCTCATAGATTAACATAGAACAGTGGAGAAAAATGCGTAGGCAAGCGAACTATGCTTCTAATAGAAAGATACGGTAAAAGATTAGGGGGGGGGGGGTTCAAATAATTGCAATGAAAAGGCACGCTAGCATTTAAAGGTGCAAAGGTAAAATGATATGAGCTCAAGTGAGATGTAGTAAATAATACACAAATTATCAGTATCGTAGTGCAAGATGGAAATGGTACATATTCAATAATATAATTCTGCATCAAACTAATAAGTAAAATCTGAAATAGCATAATCCTCCCTAATAGCGAACACCTCCCAATAACGGACAAAACTTCCGGTTACGTTATTTGGAGGTTTTAGAGTAATTTTTAAAATTCGCATCAAAGCGATCACTTGGAAAATATCTGCTGCGTTGTGAAAATTTCGATATCTGCCCGAATCAGAAAATTCCAAAAATCCAGAACTGTGTTGGTCCCATTTGCTGCTCGATTTCAAGTCACATGCCAAACATACTTTTAATTGTGAAGTAAAAAATAGAGAAAATAGAATTCCCTCTTAAAAAAAACTTAAAAAAAAAAAAAAAAAAACATCAGCTTTGCATCTGCATTTAGATATTTTTTGGGCCGATGGACCGATGTTTTTTCCATGTTAGCATAGGTGGCCGATGCATCGGTCGAGCCTTACCCATAACATGCACTTACCCATAATCTTCATGCTCTGAAAGGAGTGTATCTCCAGGAATCTGGAAGCCTACTAGATTAAATGTGTTTTGCACCAGATGACCCTTCACAATAAAAAAAGGAATAAATAAAAACCAATAAAATTTAGTAACCAATAAAATTTACAACAAGAATCTAGAATATTTCAAAACTGAGCGATGAGAATACACAAAGCAGGTATACTCACCTTGACACTAGTATCCAGCATGGATCGAGCATGCAAGCTGAAATGAAAATGTTGTAATTTAAAATAACAGATCAACTGCAAATTGTCAAAGAATTTCAGAAGTTAGAAGCAGTTCAAAATCTACTTCAGAAGCGATAGGGCCTAGTAAAGCAAAAAACTCGAGTGATTTGATTTTTGTTAATAATGAAGGATGAGAGAAAAAAAAACTTTCAATTTTATTTAGCTTTTGAATGTTGGTACACCAGTAAGAAGAGATATTTACCTTGTTTGCTTAATCTTTAAAATGAAACAGAAGTTTTTATATTTGATAAAAATTATATCTTTGTTTACTAAAGAAAATTTTGTAAAAGAAGAAAAATTACAAATTTTTGAAATTAATCCTTGGTTTTTATAAAATTTTCAAAAATTTGCTAATACTTTTAAAATCTGGCTAACAATTTGCGTTGTAATGAACACAGCAATGAGAAAACATAGTTTTGATATCTAAACCATTATTATGCACTCTGTTCTCATTTAGTCATTTGAAAAGATGCATAGTGCATAGACAGGGTTCCCACTCTTATTCAAGATAAAAGTTCAAAGACTTTTAAGGACCTTTCAAAAAACTTAATTACCATAAGTTTACATATTTTAGGCATGTGAAAGCTCATGAAAAATTTAAATCAAATGTTTGCCAAGTTAAGAATACTTTCTAATGCAGTATCATTTAAATGAGAAACAATCCGGGGGAAAATCATGGAAGTACACGATCCCAGAAAAGTTGTGGAAATTCTTGAACATTCCACTCAGTTTATAAATAATTCTTTCATATGGTGAAAAAGCTGATATTATGCCTTAAACATAAACTTTTGAATTAATGTAAGAAAACTTCCATGAAAGAAAGGGGAAAAATAGCAAAGATAAAAAATGTAATGATACTTCTTGATCTCTTTATGTAGTACTCCTGACTGAATTTACTATCGGGAAAACTAAACTATAAAACAACAAGATTGGAACCCTCTGTAATATTTTTCTGTTGGAGCAATAGTGTTGAGCAATTGTTTTCAGTTAAGAATGGCTTCAAATAATTACTTTTAGGAAAAAGTGCATGGTTTTAAAAATTAAATCCATTGTCATATTTATAATTCTCAGAATTTCACTTCAACGTAAATAAAATATTTATTCGAACCAAATCAAAGTCTATTGCACATTTTCTACAGTATAAACATCCAAAATATATTGTATATTTTCTATTCTTATAATTTTTCATTGTCAAATATATATATTTTTATTTATGTGCTGAAAATCATCTACATTCAGTTTTCATGGTTTGAAAGATCGCATTTTCTGCTAATTTTTTAAGCTATTGCATAGCTTTTATCGCAGGCTTTGAGCTCGGCGACTGAATCAAGAAATTTCATAACGAAAAAACCTAACACCAACCATGCCAACGTCATCACAGTAATCGTAATAATGACAATTTTGAATGTAAGGCTTCTCTGGATTGCATAATGAAATACATTTCTATGGTCTTTTTGAAATTTTTATCTATACAGGGTGTCCACTCCTATCGTGGCCCAATAGCTAATTTCTAAACAGTTAGAGATAAGCATATAGTTCATTTAGGAAAAAATCTCTAAATTACGAAAGGAATTTTGGGTCCATTCAATGTTTTTAAAAAAATCAAATTTAAATTTCAAATTTAAATTTCTCAAAAAACATATAATGAATTTTTTTCAAAAAATTTTCAAAAATTCTTGTGTATTTTATCTATGTTTGCACCAATTTTTAGATTGGGATTTCAATGGGATCATATTTTTTTCAATTTTTGAATAAAACTGTATAGGAAAAAAATGATATTTTTTAGATTCTATTTATTTAAATACTAAGTTATCGTGCTTGTGATGGTCTAAAAAGTAGTAAACAAGCATGAATATGTTTAAAGTGAGCTGGCATGAGCTTATAGAATTGTCAGGTTCATCCCCCCTTCCCTCCCCTGCTCAACCACTCTTTTTTTTCAAAACTGTTCAATATGTTTAAAAAAAAAACTCTTTGATACAAAATGAATAATAAACTTATTTAAAGTTGGTAAATGAGTTCCCTTATAACTAGACGAAGTATCCCCCTCCCCACCCAAATATACCATTCTAATGTGACGTCCAACCTCGGGATTGAATTGAGGATTATTTTCACCTTAGGTATATATATTGTTTTTCGGACGAAGTGTTTCTTTTCGATCTGAACTTCAAAGTGTACTTCCATTCAATATCTGAAATTTAACTTTATGATTCATTTCATCTCCTACCCCAGCACCAATCTTCAATTTTGAAGGGAGGAAATAAATGGGTCGCCCCAAGATCATAGCAAACAGCAAAATAGCACTGTTTCTCCTTGTTCTCATTGTTTTTTCTATTCTTTTCGCACAAAACTGAAAAAAAAAATCAAAATATCAGATCATATGTCTGTGTCCTCATAACTATCTTCCCACATTATCTAGTATGCAGCTGTTATTTAATTTTTTTAATTGTTTGTGTTCTTTTTAATTTTGTTGTAAAGGAAAGTAATGCAGCAAGACATATCTTTTTACATATATTAAACAAACACTGCTTTTTTGATCATAACCTCTTATGTTGTTTAACTTCTGTACAGATTGCTCCTCCCCTTTTCCTGCCTTCCCGTTTCAAACTTTTATTTTTTTATCATTCCGCCTAACCCCATTTCAAAGCCTTAGTCTCTACTGATGTCTGGTAATGTTTCAGTTTGTTCTGTTTGTTACTCTTTCCTATTAGCTCATGAGCTTTGTCCAATAAGAGAAAGGAAAGGCAGTGATGGGGACTGACATATAACCTGATACTTTGATTTCTTTTCAGTTTTGTGTGAAAATAATGGGAAAACATTATGAGAACAAGGGGAGACAGTGCTACAGGGGTGATTGTGAGTTCATAAAAAATACCTGAAAGTTTTAAAGAAAAAGTGGGGGGGGGGGGGGGTGTTTTTTAAAACCAAGGCCCCTATTACTTAAGCACACCTAATTTCATAATTATACATACATAATAATTAATTTCCTTTCATAAACTAACACATTTCATATATTCAAATAGTTTTTAGTCAAAATATTGTACATGCATTTAATTAAATTGTAAATGAGTAATAAAGTTACTTTTGAGCTAGTGATGAGTAATTGTCTCCAAAAAAATATTTTAAGGAGAAAGCAAAAGTCTAACAGAATTACTGTTTGTTGTGAGAAAGCTTGTAATGAAAGTTGCATCTGTTAGATTTTGTTGCATTTTATTTATTTGTCTCCCAACTAAGGGTAATAAGCATCAAACGTTCAAAAGTGAGAAAAATTTGATTTTCCTGTCGGATGCAAATAAAATAATTTACTAAGGTAAAAAAACAATTAGAATTTTCATCTTAACATTTCTATTTGATGAATATTATTAATAATTATAGGTATAATCATCGAAAATTCAAAAAGGAAAAAAAAATCTGGAGGTGGGAAAATAAAAGCGTAATTAAAAATACTTTATTTCCGGTATTTTCGAACATGAAAATACCTGAATCGATCATGAAAATACCGGAAATCCGGTAAAATACCGGAACACAATCACCCCTGCAGTGCTATTTTGCTGTTTGCTATGATCTTGGGGCGAACCGTTTCTTTTCTTCTTCCAAAATTGAAGATTGGTGCTGGGGGAGGGGATGAAATGAATCATAAGTTTAAATTCAGATATTAAATGGAAGTACACTTTGCGAAGGTCGGATTGAAAAAAGAAACTTTTCTTCCTAGGGGGAAAATAATCCTTAAATCAATCCCCAGGTGAGACGTCATATTAGTGTAGCATTAATGGTATATTTGTGTGGGGGAAGGGTTTTACTTTGCCTTGTTATAAGGAAACCCATTTACTAACTTAAAATAAGTATACTGTTCATTTTGTATCAAAAAGGTTTTTTGTTAGCATTTGAAACAGTTTGGGGGGAAAATGGTTGGGTCGAGAAGGAAGGGAGGGGGAACTGACCAATTTACAAGTTAATGCTAGTTCACTTACCTAGAGTAAAAATAATAGTCAATTCAATCCCCAGGTTAGATGTCATAATAGTACAGCGTTAATGGTATATTTGGGTGGAGGAGGGGATACTTCGTTTAGTTATAAGGAAACCCATTTACCAACTTTAAATAAGTTTACTACTCATTTTGTATCAAAGAGTTTTTTTTAACATTTTGAACAGTTTTGAATTAAAAAAGAGTGATTGTGCGGGGGAGGAAGGGGTAAGGGGGTGAACCTGACAATTCTATAAGCTCATGCCAGCTCACTTTAAACATATTCATGCTTGTTTACTACTTTTTAGACCATCACAAGCAGGGCTGCGGAGTAGGAGTCGGATTGATTTTGGACCAAAGGAGTCGGAGTCGGAGTAGCTGAAAAACATGTCGACTCCGACTCCGACCACCTCCGATTTGGATGAAACTTTATGGAGGTGAAAACATATCTTTGAAACTAACAGATACAAATTTTCAGCGTCCAATATCCAAATCCTTAGCATCTAGGATCATTAAAAAGTGCTTCAAATGGCTGGTCTTTGCAGTAAAAATGCAATGTGTTAAAATAAAGTCTGGCCATTTCACAAGAAAATGATTAGTTTTGTACGGAGTCAAATGACAAGAGCGGCACTTGTCTTTTGCTCTGGAGAAATGGACTTTTTGGGAGGTCACAGTGACCTCCGAGAATTGAGGTGAATGTGGTGAAACTACCTGCGAGAATTCTTGAGAAAATTGAACTTTTTGAGAGGTCACAATGACCTCTCATGACCTCTGACTGGGATACCCCAGCTTGCTATCTACCCCCTAAAGTGAGTCCTAGCTACGACCATGAATAAAAATGAAACTTTTAAAAATGGTCTTAATATTTCAACCTTTGTTTAGGGTTTTTCCCTCTTCATATTTGGGTTAAAAAAAATAATTAAAAAAAAGCAGGAGTCGGAAGTCGGAGTCGAAAGCTTTAAAATCCCGGAGTCGGAGTCGACCATTTTTCCTCCGAATCCGCAGCCCTGATCACAAGCACGATAACTTAGTATTTAAATAAATAGAATCTAAAAAATATCATTTTTTCCCATACAGTTTTATTCAAAAATTCAAAAAAATATGATTCCATTGAGATCCCAATCTAAAAATTGGTGCAAACATAGATAAAATACACAATAATTTTAAAATTTTTTTGAAAAAAATTCATTATATGTTTTTTGAGAAATTTAAATTTCATTTTTTGAAAAAGAAAATTTTTATCAAATTAGTCATGTTGCATATCAGATTAAGCGGCAACTAACGTACTTTAAAATGCCATTTACCAAATCGTTCTATCTATATTTGGTGCCGAGTTATGGTCCCTTTTACGTTACCTTATCCATGGAAAAACGAGGGTTTTTCCAAAGTTCAAAGTCTCATAAATGAAGAAATAATAAAGATAAAAATCTAAAAATTGAGACTTTTGATTGCCTCAAGGGGTACAATTGATGAGCCAAATTTGAAAGAAATACAAAAATGTAAGGTAAAAAACGTTGGATCACTTGACATGGAATGACCCTATAGTGGCAGTGTTCAAATGCCCAGTGTAGTGCAGTCTGTATATGATAAAACATTTCTGTCATGTCTAGTAGTCAGCTTAAATTACTAGCCTTATGCAACAGTAAATTGTCCTCTTCAATGAAATGCCTTTGTTAATAACTCAGTAATTCATTGCCCTCAATATACCGCAAAACAACATCAACTATCAGTATAAGGCTTATTTCTAAGAATAGAGGTTGATAAAGCAAAATTAAATAAAGAATTACAATATTTTTACTTTACAATGTAATAATCACCGATGAATGAGAAATAAAATAGTTAGATATGGATCCACTTCAACTGTTATATGAAGTTGTAGTCACTATTCAACATTAGTATTAGATGCATACAAGATATATACACTTAATGATTAAGGCTTAAGTACTGAAATGCGTCGAACCTGGGTGAGATGTTGACTTCGAGGAGCCAAGGTTTCAGATTCTTGTCCAGCATGATGTCAAACCCAAACAGTTCATAACAGTTGTAGGTGCTCTTTGAGTATGTACGTACTAATCTTGTCATGTGAGCTTCTGAACTGAAATAAAACATTCAATTCTTCATATCGACAAAAAACAGGAACTTATGCAGTGATTTCCCCTAAGGATTTTTATTTCTTTTATGAATTTAATTATTAAGAAAAACGCAATACATTTTATGAGGGAAAAATTTAATTCATTTTGTGAAAGAAAGATCTGGTCCTCCTGCATGTAAGTCAAAACACTAATAGCAAAGCACATTCGCAAACAAAAACTGAATATGAGCAATGAAATACTTCAAAGCATGTGTGATTTCTTAACAAGCACAGAGAATGCTTTTCTTTACTCATTTATTGCTTTTCTTGTTCCTTCCCATGTGTTTTGAAACCTCTATATAAAGAAGTTCAATGAAAAGAAAAAGAAAACTGAATATTTTGTAGGGAAAACTTACAGGAAATGACACCTATTATATTCCTAGAGATACTAAAATTACTTAAGAGTATGTGATGTACCAGTATTAAGAATTGCAAATGCTAAATGAATTCAACTTCAAAAAGAACAAGAAATTCATCTATTATTACCAATCAAAGTTTTTCAAGTCATAGAGCAACAAAATTTGAATAATATGGTCACGTGAAAACACTATTTGAGCTTAGTAGAAGTTGCTTTGTAAACAACTGATTTACAAAATTATACTGAACTATTTTGAGACACCTATTTTCATTCAATTTTGAAATTTCAATTTTCGTTTTCTTTTCAGCATTATGCACTTTTTAAGACCAAAACACATCTGTCAGGAATCACTATTCCAATCACAATTATTTCTTTAAAATGTAGTTGACTAATAATACAAACAGAGAAGCACTTACCAGATAATGGTCCTGATAATCATGTCAGTGATAGTCTCTTTGATTTTTATCACGTCAATACCACAGTTTGTCATGTATGTCCAGAAAGCCTTTAGAGTCCTGCAAGGGATTGAACAAGGTCCAGAAAACAGGAATACAACAAACTAAACAGCGTTTTTTTTTATATATTAACACTAACATTCAATAATCAAAATTAGTAATAACAAGTATAAAAATTAAAGAAGGAACAGCATGAGATATTCTTCATGGTTTTGTTCAAGCTCACCATTTGTGACCTTGACAGGAATTTTCATCTTCATTGTATGTATAGGTGGAGCTCTTCCGGTTGATGCTGTAGTTGGTTAGGTGAACAAAGCGGTTACTCAATGACTTGTCAGAAAGAGAGTACCTGCAAAAAGTATTGCAAAGTGAAGAAAATGATTGAAGATGAAAGTAACAAGCCTGAGACACTGAAGAAAATATCTGAAATTCTTTGTTGGATATTTTTCTTTGTATACGCAATCGCGTTAAGTAAACTAATCACGTTCAGTCAACCAATTACTGAAAGTGATTGATTGAAGCTAATCATAAATAGCTTGTATTTTAGCCACCTCAGATGTAAGGAATCAAAATAAATTTACACCAGTCAACATACTTTCTCAATTCACATACCAACTCTCTAGAAGTCTTAATGACGTCATAAAATGTTTAAAGATAGTCATTAAATGTTTTTAAACCATGATTTTTCAAAATGTCATCGACTCTGTCAATTTTTGTCATAAAAGAGTGATTTTTTTTTAAAGTTTCAGTTGTTAGTGAGTCAAGAATGTTTTACTAAATGATTGCTGTTATTGAGGGGCTGTATAAAGTTAACTTTTATAACTCTTTCAAAATTTGATTTTCTGACAAATTTTATGAATCCAAATTCCGCAATTTAAAGATTTTTTAAAACTGGATCAATATGCTTGTCTCTAAAGGTTTAGAAATGAGCTATTGAGCCACAATTGAAGTGGACACCCTGTATAATCTGATTTCAGAGTAAATTAAATGAAATCTTTTCCTCATTTGTCATATCTTGTTTAATAATGAGGTTACAAAATTCCAGAGAAATATTTTCTACTAGAAAAATTTGACATGTTTCCAAAACATAGCTGCTACAAATACTACTTGGCAATAATAAATTAACAAAGAAATAACAGCTAAAAAATCTAATGTTGTTGAAAATAATTTAAATAATCAAAATTAATAAACAAGCACAAAAATCATGGATTGAGAAGAAGACACCAGTATAAATCAGAAGATTTACTTTTGGGAGGCAAAGCGTACTAATCCATCCTGGAAGACATAAATTCGAAGAGGATCTATGGAGGGCACCAGTACATACACTCTCAAGTCAAATTTAGTGCCATTGATCAGGTATGGGTCACTCAGGTACCTGAAATACAAAGAGTGTCACTTCATACTTCAGATAAAAATTGCAATTAACCTTTTTTATTTCTTTTGCTTTAACCCACTGACTGCTCAATTTTGGTGACCAATATTGCTTCAAAATGTGCATATTTTAAGAAAATTGGGGCAAAAAGTGAAGTTTAATGGCAATACAACATTTTTGCAAATAGCACAATAAAGTGGATAACTAATAGCATCTGTTGGTCAAAGCTTAAATTAAACATCTAATACTGTAAATAGTTTACTTTAGTGGTTGAATGGGGAAAAGGGGGATATGCTCTTTAACATAATTTGAAAACATGTGCCTGCAAAAATCACAGAATGAGCAAATTGTGCTACAATTGGCCCTGCCCATGAAAATTCCGGGATTCGCAGTCCAAGGGTTAAACCATTTTTTTGTGTTAGGATCTAATTCTTAATTTTAAAGTTTACCACAAATGAAGTCGAAAAATAAATTTTAAGTGCATTAAACTAATTATAGAAAAAAAAATCAAGAAGTTTCATTTATTAAAGCAACATTTCCTCTTTAACATATTGATATTATCACGGATGAGTATAGAGTGGTTTTTGCTCCAAGTGGTGGAGCTCTTAAAACACATAAATTAACTATGGTGACTAACTGCTTAATTTTATTCCTTGCTACATAGTCAGACACAAAAACATCAAAAATATATTGCTTTGGTTTAACCAAAGAGTTCTTCTGCAAAGAAGACTAGTTGATGCTTTACAATTGTACTTCTTATCAGATGCTGAAAGTATGGTTGATATATTGTAACAGTCCCCAAAAGATGAGTGAATTGCTAATAGGTTATAACAGATCAACTGTTCTGGTCAAAAAATTTCAGTACTGAATACTAAGACTAACAAAAATATGAAATACAGTAAACCAAGATAATTGTTGACATATTTTTAGCTTTGCCATATCTGTTCTGAAACCTGCTTCTGGAGCTCAATAGCAGTGCAACCATTTTGAGCAATTTGTTTCAATCTTTTATGATCTTTATTTTAGTAGCAATTCCAAATCTATAACTCATACACCAGCAGTTGTTGGCAGTGAAACCAGGCAACTTTTTTAATTTAATTTCCACCTTACAAAGTATGTATGTATGTATACATAAAATGCAGAATTGAACATTTTCAGTCTTTAGCATCACTTTTCATGAGATTGATAATTTTTCATTTCAGTTAATTGTTCCCAAGATTTGTAAACTGCTTCCAGAATGAAAGGAAAAGCTTAATACCCAAGTAAATACGTAAAAAATGAAGGATTATTTTCTGGTCAAAGACCAAAAGTAAAACATCAGGTTTGAAAAACAGTGGAGTTCTTACATCAAAAAATGTTGGCAGCCATATTTTGTCCAAGAGTCAAATTGTACGTATTTTTTAGATAAATGTGTAACCAAAAAATTACACATTTAAAAGAAAAAAAGAAAGACTCACTTCTGGACAATCATGGGTTTTTTATTAGGTATTTGAGACCACTTGCAAATGACCTTGACACCAGTTCCACGGGCAGATGCAGGCTGAAACAAAGAAACAATGTTAAAATATTCTATCCACTGTACAGGGTACAATATCAAAGTACAGTTGATGATGAATATGCAATGGATCTATAATGATACTTTGTCCCATTCTTACTGATTTTGCCAGCATTCACTTAGGAAAAAGTGGAGCTTCATGTTTCATTGCAAAATTTTTCAGTGTATTAAATTGATATGGCTTGAAGGAAATACAATATATAAAAAGGAAATATATGATGATACTTCCATTTAAATGCATTTGGTACATGAAACAAGGTTTGTGAAGATGAAAATATTACGAATGAAATGAATCAATTAACTCAGCTGAATGAATTTATAACACCTACCAATAGTTTTAAACTCTAGCTACAATCTCCCTATTTGACTCAAAATTTACAAATTATTGTACTGGGGGTATGAACAGTAATCATATTTTTTTTAAAGAAAAAATAGCACAGGAATAAAAGAAGTTACCATAAAAAAACAAAATGAAACTGAAATTTTAAAGAAAAAAAGAGACCAAATAAAAAAACATTTAAGGACTTGAAACTAAGAAAAGGATCAGCAGAGAGCCCTGAAAAATGATTAATAAGAGTAGGGTAGCTGAGAAATATATTTGAGTAACATAAATACCTGCCATTTGTTAATTCTAAATTCAAAATAATTTATCACTAAAATATAACATAAGATATTTGTTATTGTATGACACCCTGCAGCCTCATGTAATGTACACAACACTATAGGCTTTTCTTTTTAAATGGTCACATTGATGACAAGGATTTCAAGCAAGTGGAAAATGAAGTTAAAACTATTTCAAAATCAGGAAATACTTGAGGAACAATAAAATGGCACTTTAGAATGAAATATAGGGCAGTAACTAGAGTCGCCAGTGGCTGACAACAATAATTTCATCATTAGCAATTCTTTAGAACTGGTGGTCAAATTTTTTTTACTCCAAGTGCTAAATGAAAGTTTTTATCAATTGAAATAAATAATATAAAGCACAATTTATGCAAGTAATAATATTAAAAAAATAAATAAAAATAAAGGAGCAATTTTTTATAGAATTTTTACGTCATGAAAAAATATTTCACCACTTCTTCAAGAAACTACAATCTTATAAAATTGATTTTATTAAAAATACAAATAAACCATTTAAGTTTTACACAAATTGTCTTTTTCTGTAAGAAATTAAAAAAAAGTCGCAGCTTAGGCACATCAAGCATATTTATGCTGAATAGTATGAGATTGCTAACTTTCCCCACATAATGCTTTAAGTAAGACACAAATAAAGTTTGGGGAATTATAGGCAAAATGCTTAAGTTTAGGAGAACTAGGAAAATTTTCTGCACCCCTGCATTACCTTACCTGAAACCCCTCATGGGCTTAAGGCCCTTTGAGTGGCTGCAACATAAAATTCTGCTTTTAGATATTTCACTGGGTGAATTTACCGTCCAGAATCTAGGAAAAAAGTACCAATGAAACTAGGAACTTAATTATTGAACTCAAGTTCATTTCTAAAATGTTACACTTAATTACTAAGAGGGGAAAATAAATTATTAAGTGGTCCTAAAGTAGAAGACCATTTAATGGGTTAAATAAAATTTTGCAGAAATACGTGCTCACTGACATTCAATCAGAATCTTGCACAAATGTTTTTATGCAGGGTAATAGCATGATCATATCAATCATTGTCTTCTCTCATTTTTAGTTAAAACTGATCATTGTGTGAAAGCTGAAATATTTTGTATCAGCATAAGGGACAAATTGGACAACATAAGCCTGAGTGAGTCATCTACTTATTCATTAACAAAAAACAATGGCACAGGTAGGAAGGACTAACCGGCTTGAGGATCCAGCACTTGTCTCCGTCCCAGGCCTCCTTGAGGGCCTTTTGGTCCTGGGGCAGCAAAAAAGTATCAGGGAAGAAGTCACAAGCAAGGTGCCCCCGACGCTCTCGCAGGCGCTTTACATTTGCCCACAGCTTGTCTTTGCGGCCCAGGTGAAAGCTGCCAGGGAAATGGTTTACCTGTCCAGAAGAAAAAAGATGTGTTGTGATTGTAGGTATATGTTACATAAGCATGAATATTAAAAAAAAGATCCTTTTTGAGACTTGTCGTTTTTTTGAAACATAAATACATTTCTCAAGGGAGGTGGGAAGAAAAAAGTAAAATAAGGGAAATACATAGAAAGTAAAAATCAAATAGAAAAAAAAATAAATGCATGAAAAACATATATGGGGTGGGAGGGGGGGGGGCATAAAATCAGGGTTTCACTGTATTTTTTTTTATTTCTCTGTGAGTACAAATCTATTGAAAGAGAAAACAAAAGCACTGAATTTTAATTTAACAGCAAAGATTTCAATTTGCTTATTTTTTCATGGGCATTATAACTAGGGCATACAATAAAGAACACACCATGCAAGACATTAGGTGATCCTTATATTCTATTTCATTCAAATGAATTATTTCTAATGTAGTAACTAATTGTTTAACTTCCACTAGTAGTTTTCAGTCTTTTAAACAGTACCACTTCAGAAATTATATGTTAATTCATTCAAATGGAAAAAAAATCGTTTAGCATTTTTATGGATCTTAAACTAAATTTTCAACAGTTTGGAGTTTTAAACTTTCAAAAACTCCTTATGACCCTGTCTGGAGTCATAGTTTATTGCAGTTTTATTTAATAAAAAAATTTGCAACACAAACTTCACATCAAAACAGTATTAAAAGAAGAAATTCCCAAGGTAGGCAACATACTATAGTTTTTTTAAGAATTTCAAAATCTGATTTGAGAGAAAAAAATACAATACAAGCAGTTAAAATGTGAAATGAAGTCATAGATGCAAGGTGAAACTGAAAGAGAGGTACAACATAAGCCATCTAAATTTTACAAAGAAAAACTCATTTTTCACCGTTTAAATGGAACACTAAAATTCTAGATACACACTGTAGCCATTTTTTTTCTTTTTATAATAAAACAGTGAATTGTAATTAGTTTAAGTTAGTCACTGGGAAAATCAGTTACAATTTACTAACATGCAAAACCAAAAAATAAAAGTTAGTAATTCTTAACCCATTAATGCCAGACTTTTTTTTTTCAAAGATATTTTGTATACTGGTTACAAACGGTGTTTAATGGACAGGAAAAATAATAAAAAAATATTATGTAAAAAATAATTGTTTTATTAAGGAAAGAAAAATCGTCCCTCAAAAATTACGATAGACCCCAGAGGAAAATTGGGCAGCAATGGGACCAACACAGTTCCGAGTTTTTGAATTTTCCGAATCGGGCAAATACCGAAATTTTCTTAACACAGCAGACACTTTACGAGCGATCTCTTTGATGAGAGTTTTTAGAATTACAATAAAATCTCCGAATGGCGGAATTAATGTTTGCACATTTCTTTTCTTTTCGTTGTGGTTGTGTGTGAATGAAAGCCTTTTTTTCTTTTTAATTTAAAAAAGATGTTAGCCAGATGAGTTTGGCAAACACATTTATTTTAAAAGAGGAAGGGATCTATGCTGTATAATTTCAACTAGGGACCATATCTGGTTTTTCTGTTACATGATAAGATCATTGTTTTCATTTATGTTTTCTGAAATCTAATATTGTGTTAAATTGTCCAGTCTTGAATTGAATATTGAAGCTGTTGCGATTTTCCCTTTAAGTCATCTTCGTTTAAGCAGGGAGTGCCCATCCGGGAGGGTCATGGCATGTACTTGCCTGTTGAATTTTTAACAAAAGTGTGTGTATGTGTGGGTGGAGGCATATTGGCGTTTTTTTTTAGCTTTTATTTTAGTCTCTGTGGTTTTTGGATTTGTGCTCCGACTTTGTTCTTGGGGGCGGGTGCAACCTTGTGTTCAAAGCAAAAAAAAAAAAAAAACTTTGCTCATTGACTTATCCTGATATTTTTTGACCATGAAGCGAGAAACTAACAAGTATTTATGTGTATGCATAAGCTTGCCCACATCCTCCTCTCCCCTAAAGGCAATGGCACACCTGCTTCAAATACTATGGAATATCCCCCCCCCCCCCAAAAAAAAAAGAGATAAGAAACCTGCCTAAAAACTTATGCCCCTAAACACTTCACTGGTGCACTCTATGTTTTATCAAGTGACCATATCAAGTGTTTTCGCCAAATTGGCAATCTCATTATCATTGTATTGGCAACTAATAAAGTTTATTAAGTAAAGCTTCTTGCATTTTACCATTTATGAAAATGTATCAAAGCTTTACTAATATTTTAAATCTACTTTTAATACATTAGTTTACTACTAATGTATTTAATGTATTATTATAATTCGTATTTAAACCTTCACTAATCATCAACGAACAGTACGGTGCTCGCCAAATGTTGCAAAAATGTTGTTGGTTGTCACATCACAAAATGTAAGTACTGAAAGAAGTTCAGACCGCTCATGTTAGCTGTTTGCTTTCTATGGTATTATTTTGGCTTTGGTGCATAATATTACCAAAACAGCACCATGGAAAAGTTTCCATAGAGCGCAGCAGTGAATCAGACACTAGCGAACCTACAACTTCCTGGAAAAAAGAAAAGGGTGCATTGAATGAAGATCCAATTTACAGTTTCTATAGTCCTGTCGAGGGAACTAAAAAGGTTATGAAATCATGCAATGACTGCAAAAAAGTAATATCAAGAGGTAATAATTCTTAGAATGCTTAAAATAAGCACTGAAAAAATATTAAAGATACTTAAAAATCTTTCTAATTTACTTCATTTCCTGCTTTTCTTGTGCATTTTTATTAATTTTTAAAAAGTGCAAGTGTTTGCACTTTTCATGAGTCAAAACCGAACTTTACACAGAGGAAGTTCGCGGGCCGGCTGTCGCCGTGCATCATGTGATCCTCAGCTTAAACTCATGTTATGACTTTGCTGTCAAATGATCGAACAAATCGAAAGAATTGCTGCTAAGACTTTGAGTGCTCTGCTTACATACAGTTAAATTTATTGATGAGTTCCCCCTTTTAATTTATTGGAATAAAAGTACTGTACTTTTACGAAATTAAATATATTGGAAATAATAAACAAATAAATATAATATACAACTGGTGCATAATTGGTATTTAAAATTGTTTTTGTTTACTTTTGTGTAAAAAAATGCTCAAATTTAGAAAATACATAACTGTGTGGAGGGGGGGGGGATCATTTTTATTATATTTTCAAATTAAAGTATTACATGAAATTCAAAATTATTCTTTTAAGTGACACAAGTATGTGCAAGGAAATCTAGTGAATACTAAATTGAGTAACGTATTTTCTGGATTAAGCGCCGCATCGGAAAAAATTCTCAAAAAGAAAAAAAAAATCCGTGTAAGCGCCGCACCCACAAAAGCGCCCCACCCAACAATAAAAAATTTAAAAGCGCAATAAGTAGCAAATAAACTGGATCAAAATGTAAATAAAATATATTTTCAAATATTTTCAACTATAAAATTTTCTTTCTTGGGGAGGAGACATCGGTTGGTAATAGAGAGTGCGGGACGCGGACCCTTCTCCTCAGGTCGCTGCACGCTCTTTTGAGTGGGTCGCTTCCACTATGGATCGGCGATTCAGAATTCATCGAAATCGCTGCCCGAGGCAAACAGCCTTGAAAGGCCTTCATCCAGCTCCGGACTATTTTCTTCTTCATCCGAGTCGCAAACTTCTTCGGCAACATCCGGAATTGGGGGAATCGGGTCTGCTTCTGTGAAGCCGGAAATTATCTTGCGCGGCGTCATCGCATCCCATGCAGCGATCACCCACTCGGCTACTTCCGCGTACGAAGTCTTCTTTAGGTTGCCGCTCTTCGTATATTCATGGAGTCCGCTCGCCATCCACGATTTTCACTGCTGCCGCATGTGACTCTTAAAACTGTGGTTGGGCGCCAAATTCAACGGCTGCAATTTATTTGCCAGCCCTCCAGGGATGACGGCCGAGGAGGCCGAATATTTCCGCGCCGCTTCCTTCACGGAATCCATTTCAGACGGTTTCCAATTTCTTCTGCCTTTGCAATAACTTCTAGCTTGGAAGCAGCAGTGTAACTACGCAATCGTTTAGGAGCCATTTCAAAATGAGCACTCGACGAAAAAAAAAACGCAAAAAGATAAGACAAATAACGCACGAACGACAGCAACAAATGCGACGATGTGAGTGCATAAAATTTTAGGAAACAAGTTTCTTATCAAAACGCTTGACCACCCCCCGAGCACCCACTTTCGTGACAGGAGTTTATCCCCTTCACAATAGTTGAAACGTCAGTCCCCTCCCCCTACAACTCCTGCTAACAATGCTTATCTCTCTTCGTTCCGTTGGGGCTTCCTCCGTGCGTAACACGTGCAATCGCTGACTCACCTTCCTTCCCCCCTCTTGCTTTCTCGTTGCTTGAGGTTGAAGGTTGAAAGAAGCTGTATATGGTGCCACTATCGGCGGTATTTTCAACTTTTTTCCGTTAAAAAATTTTTTTTTTACTTGGAGGAAAAAAAAAACACTATATCCGCCGTACCCGTTATATCCGCCGCAGTAGCAATTTTTTGACTTTTTTTTTGTATGCGCCACAGTGCTTATTCGCGAAAATACTGTAGTAGTAAAATAGAAAGTTAGGCCAAAATCTAAATGTCTTTATCTTGAATACAATTATCCTGTATTTGTAGAAATAAAAGTAGAATGAAATGAATATATGACCCTTCAAATCTCTTATAAATATTTATTTTTCTAATTGTTTGATTTTTTTTTGCCCTCCGCCGATGGAAGAGGAAAATAATCGGCCAACAGTCGGCATCGGACAAAAAATACCATTGGTTAAGCCTTAGCTAAAAATGACAACATTGAATGTAAACACTATCTTGAAAAGCTAAACATGATCAATAACATGCTTTAATTTTTAGCATTCAGTAAATCATCAACATAAAAAAGAATTAAGTGCAAAAGAGCCGTGGATAATCCAACCGCCAATAATCAGGAGTTCACTATACGTGTATCATATCATTTTCATGCTATTGGTGATAACACTTTGTCATTATCATTCCCATTTTATGTTTTTACTCTCACTCAACAACACTACATTACATAAAGCAGGGGTCTGTCCAGGATTTTTCACAGGGTCCGTTTTTTGTGAAAAACTACATAATTTTGTGAAAAATCAAACAATTTTGAAAAAAAAGCAAAAAAAAATTTTTTTTTGAATTTAATAAAAAATAAAACTGAATTTCATTTATTTTCCTCTTAAAACAGCGTATCAAACATCAAAAATGCGAAAAATCCGATTCCTGTAGCGGATGCAAAGAGATTGCAGTTTTCAAAGTGCATCAAACGCATAAAACGGAATATAAACTAGTTCATTTTGGTAAAAAAAAAATGAAAACGGCATTTTAAAAGTCTATGATAAACATATTATTAATATCTGTTGACACAATTAATTGAAAAATAAAATGAAACGATCCATCCAGAGTTTAACATTTAGACTCATAAAAGAACAGTTAATTTTGCTTTAAAAATTATAAAATAATGATCTGAACAAAAAATAAAGCGAATTTTCATTTATTTGCCTCCTAATAAAGAGTAATTAGCTTGAAAAATAAGTAAAATTCGATTTTCATATCGGATGCAGAGAGGCATTGTTCAAAATGAAAACGTCAGAAGTATAAAAACGGTAAACAAAATAATTTATCAAAGTCAAATAATTTTAGAATTTCATTTCATCAGGTTTATATGATGAATGTCTTTAATAATCACAGACATATTCGCCAAAAAAATTCGGCAGAAAAAATACGAAAGTAGGGAGACATAGCAAAACAAACAATGCTACCGGACTTCCAATATTAACAGACGAAAAGTACGTAAATTATTCCTGAATATAACCAAAACATCGCCCTTGCAAGCATTAAATAAAAAAAGAATAATAATAATAATAATTTCCTGCCAAAATAAGGTCAAAAAGTCGCACCAAAAACGTCAGATGGCGATAATTTTAAATAGCTGGTCACTCTGTCAGAAGCAATCTTATTTTTTCTCCAACCCTCTCCCCCTCCCCCCCCAGCTATCTGTTTGCAGTTCTAAGTTCATTTCGCGGATAATTGCAATTGTTGTTAATTCCTTTTTGTTTAAGTCAGGAGCTGGGAGAAAAATCCTTACTCTGCATTTCCAGAGAAATCTATAACAGCAACATAGCAGCAAGCCATTTTGATTTGCATATGATAAAACAAACAAGCAGAACTATTAAAGCAAAACAACTTCCTTTTTAGCCTACTTTCCCGTTAAAAATAAAAGAAAGACGAAAAAAGTATTAAAAGTAGCTTAATGCATCTAAAAAATATCGCCAAGTCTAAAAAATATCGCCAAGTTAAAAAAATATCGCCAAGTCCAAAAAATATCGCCAAGTTAAAAAAATAAAAAGGTAAAATGAATATCGAAAAATTAAAAATTTGAAAGTAGGGTATTGAGATGGGGAATTTGTGTGTCGGTCGGTCGGTCTGTCTGTCTGTCTGTCCCCCCCTAATAACTTTTGAATGAACATTCCGATTTGGACAAACTTTTTTTTGTTGGAAAGATCTTGGCGAGTACAGCTCATTCCCATATTTGATTTTTCGATTTGAACAATTTTTGGTTCAACTTTGAACCGTTCAAACAACCTGTCCCGCGATGCTAACTTTTGAATGAACAGTCCGATTTGAACAAACTTTTTTTTGTTCGAAAGATCTTTTCAAGTATACTTCATTCCCGTATCTACATTTTCGATTTGAACAATGTTTCGTTCAACATTGAACCGTTCAAACAAGCTGTCACCCCTAATAACTTTTGAATGAACAGTCCGATTTAAAAAAACTTTTTTTTGTTCGAAGCATCTCGGCAAGGATACTTTATTACCTTATTTAAATTTTCAATTTGAACATTTTTGGTTCAACATTGAACCGTTCAAGCAACCTTTCCCCACCTAATAACTTTTGAGTGAACCGTGCGAATGGAATAAACTTTTTTTTGTTCGAAAGATCTCGGCGAGTACAGCTCATTCCCATATTTGATTTTTCGATTTGAACAATTTTTGGTTCAACTTTGAAGCGTTCAAACAACCTGTCCCGCGATAATAACTTTTGAGTGAACAATCCGATTTGAACAAACTTTTTTTTGTTCGAAATATCTTATCAAGGATACTTCATTCTCGTATCTACATTTCCGATTTGAACAATTTTTCGTTCAACATTGAACCGCTCAATCAAGCTGTCACCCCTAATAACTTTTGAGTGAACAGTCGGATTTTAATAAACTTTTCTTTTTGTTCGAAGGATCTCAGCAAGGATACTTCATTACCGTATTTAAATTTTCCATTTGAGCATTTTTTCGTTCAACATTGAACCGTTCAAGCAACCTTTCCCCACCTAATAACTTTTGAGTGAACCGACCGAATGGAAAAAACTTTTTTTTGTTTGAAAGATCTCGGAGAGGCTTTCCCATACATTCCCATATTTCGCATTTTGATTTGAACCATTTTTCGTTCAATATTGAACCGTTCAGAAAAAAATTAACATTAGCGTCTACGGGGAATTTAAGTTGAATGTTGATCCTGAACTTAAAGTCGGATTTCCTTCAAACTAACTTTGTAAGAAAATGGTTTTGATAAATAATGTTTGTAAAGTACTTTTCTGAGTAATCTTCTGTGAGGACTCTGATTCCGACTCCGCGAACATGGCAGAAAAGAAGATTTTTTGTTTATTTATTCATTTGTTTATTGAATTTATTTTATTATTATTTTTTTTTGCACACGATTTTTTTTGTAACAAAAATTTTTCATTCACGAGAGCATTTTATTCTTTATTTATATTTAACAACTGGCAACGGATTAAAAATGAAATTCGAGACATTTTATTAACGGACGAGTTTTTTTTTTCTTTTTTTTTCTTTCTTTGATAAAATGTGTTTTGATGCTCTTTGTACATTTATTTATTTATTTATTATTATTATTATTATTATTATTATTATTATTATTTTGAAAACGATGGAGGATTTTTTCTACGGAGGAACTGTAACAGTTACACTCTTTAAAAGGTGCGACAAAACTTTATTTATTCGTTAATTGCTTTTTACGTGTCTATTTCATCTGATGAGAGGGGTATATTTTGCTTTTCGAAATCAGCTCTAAGTGCTAAAAAGGTATGTTTGACATAATTTTCAGTCTCAGATAATCAAGAGAATAATGATCAGATGCGAGAATGCCGATGTCGATGTACGGGAAAGTAGGCTCGTTTAGTTCTTGACAGAACTTCTTTTTTAAGTTGTTAATTTCTTTAAAAGAAGCTGGAGCATAGTAGACAGGAAGTGTGCCGACCTTTTTTTTTTTTTCTGAAAAATTGGCGGATAAGCAATTTTTTTCTTTAATTTCAGAAAAGGCCCAAAAATTATGGGCTTTTACACAGAAATATGCTATGAGTTATTTTTATATTAGATTTGCTTTTTGAATGGATAATGGGTGAAATGTCCGTTTTGTTTGATCAGCATTTTGTGAAGAGTTCGTTTTACTTGATCGTATTTTTGTGATGGGTCCGTTTTGCTCGATCGTATTTTTGTGAAGGGTCCGTTTTGCTTGCTCGTATTTTTGTGAAGGGTCCGTTAACGGACCCGAATTTCCTCTGGCCAGACCCCTGCATAAAGGCATAAACAAAATCAAACCTTCTGGTAGTGCTTGATGTCTTTGAAGAGTGCACACTTAAGGTGCTTGCCCCAGGTCCCGATCCAGTTGTCTGTCGTTTCAACTGAAAGGGAAAATAAACATCAATCTTGTGAACTGTAGGTGACATTTCAGCACAACTGAACAGAAAACAAGCAAGCATGTGAGGTTTACAAAAAAAAAGGGGGGGGGGGAGCAATTTTCATTAAAATTAAATTATGGAATGCCACTAAAAGAGCAGTTAACTGGAAAAAATGCAAAATTACAGGACAGATTTTTTTTTCTCAAATGAATTTATGTTAAAATGTAATATAAGATACATAGAGCATTTTTATAAAAATAAATCACTGCATGCTTGCAAATGTAGTGGCTAGTAATTATTTTAAAGGTTTTTACCGGTAAAAACTATGTCTCTCTCATGTCCTGGCAAACTCAATTTTTTTTCAGGAAAAACCTAACCCTGTCAGTCTGGGCTTTGAAATAGACAGGCCAAGTGACATTGAGTTTTTTTTTTTTTGTTCAATACTTTACTATTCCTTTTATGAACATAGCAGCAGCTATTTCAGAGCTAATCTGTTGGAAGAAGACATTAGTGGGCCCACTATATTCTTTGTAGAATCCTAGGAATTTTATCACTATCATTACTACCAAAATACAATCACTCTGCAAACAGCTTTGTTATCAACAGATCGACAGTTATAATAAAAGTTACTGTTCTACATGCCCAAAGTTTTAAAATATTAAAATAGTATTTTTAGAGGCAAATCATCTTAGGACTTTAAGTCTCATAAGATGCAGGTTGATTTCAAGGAACCTTCTGGAGTAATAAAGTTTGTCATATAAAAATGTCTGTCACTACAGACAAAATTACTCACCTTCTAGGAGTTTGAAACCTGCTTTTAGTAACATTTCTTTAATAATTACAGGTGTTATCGTAGATAGTTTCCACTTCATACGAGCAAGGATTTCTTCCGGCAAGGCGCTCACTGCAAAAGGAGAAAACCCATAGGAATAATAATCTGAAACTATGACCAAGCAAACCTAATCTTGAAGGTGTTTTGAAAGCACAAGCATTGCTAATAACAACCTTATAAAATACATCATAGAAATGCAGTTGCAATTTATAAACAAAAAAAAAAGCTAAGTAAATTTCAAAATTAAAATAGACATTAATCTAGAATTAAGCGAAAAGTATACTTAGATTTTCTTTAGAACTAGCATTCATTTGTTATGAGTACAAGTTCAGGGGAATACAACTTTGGGAAGGGAAAGTTACTGAATTGAACATTTTCAAAAAAATCTGGGACGAGAACTATATAATGAAAATCAAACTGCTCATTTATTTTTTTAACAAGATAAAACAAATAGTAAAAAAGCAAACGAATTTGCCTCAAACCCTTAGATATTAACTCATATCTTGAGTCCTTGCAATATAACTAGAATAAAATAAATACAGGGGACTGTCCAGGATTTTTCACTGGGTCCTTTTTTGTGAAAAACTAAATAATTTCAAGAAAAATCAAATAATTTTGTGAAAATTAAACAATTTTGAAAAAAATGCAAAAAAAATCTTATTTATACATGCAGTAATGCATTCCAGATGGGGGGGGGGGGGAGGATGGCGCAAATTGCACCATTGAAATTTTTAGGTGGGAGTTTTTGTTACATTTTCCTAAACATAAACTGAAGATGTTTAAAATACCGGACTTCCAATATTAAATAGCTGGTCACTCTATCAGAATTCAATCCTATTTTTTCTCTAACCCTAACTAACCCTTAGAACTGTTGCAGCTCTAAGTTCATTTTGCAGATAATTGCTATTATTTAGTTTTGTTAAAGTCATGAGCTGGGAGAAAAATCCGAAGGGCCAAACTCCACATTGACGTAAAGCAGAAAAATATAGCAGAAAAGCAAAATGTATTAAATAGTGTTCCTACGGAAAGTACCCGGATTTTCGGTTTATGCCTTTGGTTTCGGTCTCTTTTTCTGCAGAAGCAATTCTCTTTTTTAACTTCAGAAAAGGCAGAAAAACTATGGGCTTTTACATAGAAATAAATGCTATGCATTATTTTGATTTCAGGTTTGCTTTTTGAATCAATAATTTGTGAACTGTCCATTTTGTTTGATCAGCATTTTCTGAAAGGTCCGTTTTGATTGATCGTATTTTTGTGAAGGGTCCGTTTTGCCTGATTATATTTTTGTGAAGGGTCCGTTAACAGACCCAAATTTCCACTGGCCAGACCTGTGATAAATCTTATTTTTGTTTATATTAGCCTTGTATGAGCCTGGTACCTACCTTTCTTGGCAAAACTTATCACACTTGTTTAGTGTGACACTGATATTTTGAATACTTTTCAACCCAGAAGGACTACACACTCCACGGTTCTCTGTACCTATCACTATATGCAGTTTAACTGGTTGTATTAGTCTCTTAATATAGTTCTAGTTTTATCTAGACCAGGAGCAGAGCAACCCCTAACTCAGCACTGTAAAGGTAGATTTGGAATGGGAACTTGAATTTTGTGACCACAAACATATTTAAGGTGTCCCAGTCACCATTTGAGAAGAGACAGGATCTTCTATCAGCTAGCACTGAACCAGGGATAATCTAGCTAGCTAGGAGTGCGATTTCTTTACAAATCGGGCTGTCATGCCAACCCAGAAGCAGGGGTGCAGAATATGTCTGATCGCGCGATCCTAGATCGGGGGAAATTTTGGTCTTTTGGGGGAAATTTTTTACGAAAAATTAAAAGTGAATCGGGAAACCTCTTTTCCAAATTATAATTATTTCTTCCTTTTAAAAGGAGTCGCAAATCATTTTCCGCTTTCCCATAAACAATATATAAATACAACATATTTTAGTTAATGTGCTTTTATTGATAAGTATTATGTATATAACTTAGCTTATGGAGAAACAAATTGTAATTAATTGAAATATATTTTACTGCAGTGATGCAAAATTAATTTTTATCTAAGCTTATACATATCGTTAAATTTTGGGGAAATTTTCGCACGGATTGGGGGAAATGTTGGATGGGAAAACATTTTCTGCACCCCTGCCCAGAAGTACTATGAAGTCTAATTTTATGAAGTTTGTAGATGATCGTACAGGTTGATTTCCTTTTGGCAAAGATTTGGGGATAAATAAATAAAAGAACGCAAAGCTGAGAAGCATTTAAACTTTAAAAATAATAATGATGATAATAATAATAATAATAATAATAATGAGTTAGAGGTCTTACATTTGGATTTTAAAAACAAGAATACAAAGATGGAACTAATACCTTTCTCATCCTTTGTGGGAAAGTAGAGGATACGGGCAACTCCTGCAAAGAGGCTGGCAATGAAAGGGCTCCTTCCTTCATTTATAGGGCTCGGGCAGCCTTGGTCTACACTGATGGTGGAGGAGGACTCAGGGGAGATTTCTTTCTCACTGTTAAACTCCTCTGCAAGATGACAAGACAATCAACTCATTGGAAAAGATTGACACATGCCAAAGACAAGGAGAACAAGTTACATCTTGTTAGAGATCAACTAGGATCTTTTCATTACGCCGTAATGTCTTTTGAGAAGTGGGTCTCTTTCTTTCAAGGACAAACTATAAGCTTATTTTTTAAGTAAAAAAAAGGAAGATATGAGTTGAAAAATTAGGAGAGATTTAACTTAAAATAGATGATTTCTTGAATTTTTTTCCTGTGAAAGATTCACTATACAGTAGGGTGTATCGAAAAAAACTTTTTTCGAAATTTAATTTACTAAGTTGATAAAGAGTTGCCCCTACTTACCCACATGTTCCACAAAAAACTAATTTGAATCAAAAATAGTTTAGGTGTCCCGCATGAGGCCCTAAATTTATGATTTTCTTCAAAAATATAATTTTTTTCCATTTTTTAAAAAATATTAAGAATTAATGTTTAAAATATTTCAAGTTGAAAAATGTACACAGCAAAGTGGGAGGAAAAAATTGGGTCTGATAAAAGTATACTAAACAACATTTAAATCTCCCACATTTATTCTAAACTTCCTGTAATTTCACCAAAACTAGCATTTTACAAGGCCATGCGAGTTGGTTAGAAACTAGTTTATGAATGTTAAATCTGGCTGAATTAACATTTGAAATTAGGAATCATCTGTGATTTATGTGGAGTAAAAAGTAAAATAATACAAACTATAAACAGAATCTAAGCCTCTAGTCATATAGTGCCCACGTTCTATCGGGATCCCTGTGATAGTAAACGAAATACAGGTTCGCTAATGGAGCTGCTACTCGTTTGTAAAAGAAGAGCATATGTCTTTGGTTGAGGAACCAGATTCTACATTTCGGACATGGTTTTCCAGTAAATTTCTTAGGGTAAGAAATTGTAGCTTCAACTTCACGATTTATGAAAAAAAAATCTACTGATAAAGAACTTAAAAACTATCGGTTGGGATGGCACATCAGTTCATACTGGAAAATCAAAATGGTGCTATTAGACTTCCAGAAGTGTTTTTAGAACTCTCACTACAAGCCTTGGTATGTGTTCTTCATTTAACAAATTATCACTTAGAAAGTTAACAGTGGCTCTTGATGGGCCAACTATAGGACATAATTCTTTTAGTTGACCTATTGGAAAATTCAAAACAATATTGCTAAGATCTACCAGTCATGAACTTTAAGAATTTGAACGTGTTTTACCAGAAGTTGATGTCAAAGAATTGAGCCAAAAATACTTATGGGATATGTTTAAAGCTGTAATGTCTGGCAAATGTTTGCAAAATTTAGCAGAAATTAAACCCTGGAAGCTTTTTCTATGCAAGATGGCTCATGATGGCAAACAGATTGTTGTGGCTATACACCGCAATTAGTGATCCAAGTTCAGAGTTAACTAAATTTTAAAAAGAATTAACAGTAAAGGTTTGTGCACCTTGCTGGTTTACAATCGAATCTCAGCACAAAATCATTCATGCATCGAAGCATTTTTTTAAGATCATAGATTGCAACAAGTACTTTGATGCAGATCTCCAGAATGTTATCCATTCAACATTCCAAAGAAATGCTTTCAGAGCTTTTGTATTCATGTTATTCGACGAGTGTATGCATGTTAGATTGCTTGGCACTAAAAACAACTCAAAAAGTACATCTAACTCAGTAAACTGAGTTGCAAGTCTTTAAACGCCCAAAGTTAACTTTGAAGCTAATTATGAGGATTCAATTAATTGGTAGTCCAGATATTATGGAATCACCTCTCGTTACTGATATAAGCATTGCAGAACTAGAATTGATTGGCTGAAACTAGCTTTAGTGGTAGAAAACAGTTCGCACACACTAACGGTGGAGAGAATTGTTAAAAAGGTTTTTGAAGTCGGAGAAGCTTCAAAACGCGTCTACGGTGACTAGAAAAGGGATGGCTTTATCCGGTCTAGGTTCAGATAGAAAAGAACTTCCAAAATTTTAAGCAAAATATCATTTTAAAGCCACTACTATGGGTAAATATGAAATTTAAGAAAGGTATAAGTAACACACTTCAATTTATTTGGAAGCAAATCTTTATTTAGAAGCAAATCTTTATTTGGAAGTAAATAATAACATAAATAGACTGTAGCTAAAAGCACAAATTCTCAGGAATACTGCAGACACATGTTTCGGCGTTACAAGGAATGCCTTTTTTATTGCAAAAATTTATGAGCTTATGGATGCAGATATCCGACAAAAGTCTTGCAATGCAGAAACACGTGTCTGCAGTATTCCTGCGTATTTGTACTTTTAACTACATTGTATTTATGTGATTATATTTGAATCGTTTATTTCGAAAAGGTAACATCTCTATTTTGATCTCCTCTGTCTCTTTAGAAAATTAAACAGCGCACGGTTATATTTTCAGGGGTCTGTCCAGGATTTTTCACAGGGTCCGTTTTTTGTGAAAAACTGAATAATTTTGTGAAAAATCAAATAATTTTGTGAAAATCAAACAATTTTGAAAAAAAAGAAAAAAAAAAAAAAATCCCTATTTTTTTTTTTTTTTGAATTTAATAAAA
>JAXGGA010002722.1:0-115958 GCA_038373865.1 Uloborus plumipes
TTTTAGACGAATTTCGACGATAATGGGGGATCTGGAAGTCTACCCCGGAACTTTTTGACATCTTTTTCCTAAAAAAGACGACCCTTAATGGTTCTGGGAAAGGTAGGGGTGGCAATGAAGTCTGTAACACTATGAGATTCACAGAAGAATCGTACTTTTTCTTTCTAGGGTTTTTTACTTATTCATCTCATCTATGCATTTTTTTTCGCGGGGGGGGTGTCCCCCCCTCATTTACACCACTTACCAATACTAATAGCTAGACAATACCTCACGATCAATAGCTGCCCTAACTAGATGACACGTGGGGGGGGGGGAGGCATACTTAAGCTGAAAAAGAATATTATTCTAATCTGTTTAATTATTTTACAAAAAATGTGAACCAACACTTTAAAGTTTGTCCCTAGGCTAGGTTTTGATGCCACTCTTTAGGTCTTGGGATGAATTCTATTACACTGCTCGACATTGAAAATGCAACACCAAGAAGGAGTGGTCAGAAATTCATGCAAATTTTACCGTAGACGCACGTCACTGAGTTATGCAAATGATATGAAATGCGCAGCTCTCCGACGCACGTGAAGTAAGATATAAGAGAATGAAGTTGAAAAGTGGGCTATGTTCATGTTGGTTTTTCTGCCAGACTAATTATCGGAGAAATTTGGTTTTTGTCTCTAAGGATACGTGTGATAGGAGGAAATGCCACGCCGTCCTTAACGAAGACACTTCCAGCATATAGACGACTTTACAAGGGGTATGGTGATCGGACTGAGAAGGGGAGGTCGGTCCATACGTCAAATTGCAGCTGATACCCACATGGATGCAAGCACTGTGCATCGGCTGTGTCGGAGATGGTTGGAAAGAGGAAATGTAGCCACATTGAGGGGTGCAGGTGCAGCCAGAGTGACGTCAGACCGCTTGGATCGACGGATTCACCGACAAGCTGTGGCGGACCCGCAAGTCACTTGTACGTCGATTCTGCAGCACGTGCAAGGTACCCTGGATGTTCCTGTGTCGACCAGAACCATTTCCCGTCGACTGGTTGCACGTGGCCTGCAATCACGGCGCCCGCTAAGAAGACTGCCATTGACCTCACAGCACTCCAACGTTTGGAATGGTGCCGGACCAGAGCGACGTGGATGGCAGAATGACAAACCGTAGTGTTCTCAGATGAATCCCGCTTCTGTTTGTCCAGCGATAGTCATCGCATACGTGTGTGGCGTCGACGTGGAGAAAGATCGAATTCGGCAGTAACTGTGGAACGCCCCACAGCGCGACAACGTGGCATAATGGTTTGGGGCGCTATTGCATACAATTCCGTATCACCTCTAGTTCGTATTCGGGGCACTATGACGGCTCAACGATATGTAGATAATGTACTGCGGCCGGTGGCAATCCCCTACCTTCAGGGTCTGCCAAATGCAATTTTTCAACAGGATAACGCCCGGCCTCACAGTGCTCGAATCAGCCAACATGCTCTACGAGGTGTACAGATGCTTTCCTGGCCACCATACTCTCCTGACTTGTCACCAATCGAACATGTGTGGGACGTGATTTGACGCCGTTTGCAGAACCTGTCACTGCCTCGTTCAGAGGACGAACTGTGGCAAATGGTTAAAAAGGAATGGAGTGCCATCCCTCAGGACACCATCCGCAGGCTTATTGACTCCATGCCTAGACGTGTTTCTTCGTGCATCGCTGTCCGCGGTGGTCCTACTTCTTACTGAGCCGACGCCGTCCTCGCTCTAAATTTTGCTTATTTATTTTGAAATAAATATCACTTATTGTTCCATGCTGTCTCTGTCTTCTTACCGAATTTCATCAATTTCTGACCACTCCTTCTTGGTGTTGCATTTTCAATGTCGAGCAGTGTATTATTGGTAAAGAGAAGTAATTTCCAGTTTTTGCTGAAGAGCGACAGTTTATTTCTCTCCATTTTGCTCGATTTCTAGAGTATTTTGTAGTTGCAGTTCTGACTAGCCTGGTGATCTTACTATGATGTTGAAGTTCAAAATTAACTATAGAACATTTTTTGGTCCCTCAACAGAAAGTCCGTTTATGTAACGCATTTGTGCGTTATATAAACGGAGTTTCTGAATTGCCCATGTTATGTGTACTTTGATTAAGAAATAAGAATGAAAAAAAATAATTTTTTTACCTTAAATAATATTTATATCTGAGCCGTGAAAACTGGTTATTTGTAAGTAAAATGTCTCTCACCTGGAACATAAAGTCCCTCTCCTGGCATTTTCTGGACCAGGGCAATATAGTTAAAATATAATATGGATAAAGTGAGCCTTTATTTTTCTCTTATTAAGCTCCTCATAAATACTTAATATTTTTTTTTTTTAATGTAAAGTATTTTTATTTTAAGAAATTTGTGATTAGAAAAAGTCAGGTTCTTGGAAACTAATCAATGCTCGTTTGAGTGACCCATACGCAAAAGAGGAAAAAAAAAAAACCCTGAAACATGCAAGCGTCTTAGTGAAATATTATCAGTCTAGTTTACCAAGATGAATATTAGTTGATAGGAAAGAATTTTTTTTAAAAATAAAACCGACTGCTTAGTGCTTAAATTTTGAGTAAAAAAACAGAATCTTAAAACATATGTTGTAGAATATTGAAGGCTAGACTTCTTTTTTCACACTTTAATTTCTAACACTTTTTGTACAAAATAGTAAACAAATGAAGATGAACGGAACAGAAAGAGAAATTAAATGCAGGTTCTTGAACCTGATGTGTAACACAGTTTATAAATATTCTCTCCTGGCGTCGATTTTATGTCCTTTACAAAACAGCATTTTAATTCAACAGCAGTCAAGAGCAGTCCACTTGAACTAGTCCGATTTTAGTCTTTCTTTCCGTTAGAAGCACTGCTTCCTGTTTCTGAATGATCCGAGCTACTTGTTTGTAAATTTACGGTTTGGGATTTATTAGAATCTGAAGAACTGATACTTTCTCTTTGTCTCGTGTTCCGGGGGTATGTGTCACTTCCTGAGTGATCAAGTGAGCCCGAAAGGGGGAACCGCGATCGAAAATAGGGATCCCTGTGCACACCCGCTAAATCGTCAAAATTGTCAAATTCAGGATACCTTGGATTTTCCACCTGCTGATTGTTCAAAGCATTTTCGGTAGGATATCCATTTCGGTTGAATCCTTCAACTGCAGCGAGTTGCTGATGAAGCCAAGAAAATTCTTTAGCAGTTGGTACACTCAAGCTTTTCAAGTCAATTGCATTTGATCGGTTAAATTGTCGTAAAGATCCACCAAAATCTCCATGTTCAGAAATTGGCTGGTGCCTTGCTTCACGAAAACTTGGTCTTCTTCGGAAAGGAATATCATAGTGTCCATGGTTGTCGTTCCTAATTGCGTCATCGTCACTGACTGCATCATTATGAAGAAGTATGTTCCTATCATAATCTGGGTGGCCATCGTGCCTCAGAAATAATGGATATACCACTCTTTCATAAACCCTACCAGTATTAGGATCCACCCGTACTGCTTGGATACCATTCGGAATGGGAACAGCTCGCAGCACAAAATTTGGAGGACTTAAGCCTCCTTCGTAAGAGGGCGGATTGAAAGAAACTCCAGGAGGGTAGGTTTGAGAATTCGGTGGAGGCAAACCACCTGGTGATCTTGGAATAGGTGGGTAATTCGACCTAGGCGGGAAAACAGATGCGTCAAATTCACGCGGAACTGGCAATTCAGCCGAAGGATACCTGCCTGCTCCGTAAAGAGCGGTCGGTGGTGTTGGAGAAGAGTCTCTGAAATGGTCAGGCACTACTCCATCATGCAAATTGGGCAGAGGAACTCCTGGTCGTCTTACAGGCAAAGGACCGTCATCAAATCCTGGTCGTCTCGCTACAGGCAAAGGATCGTCATCAAACCCACCATATGGTGGTATGAATGGGCGTCGTGATGTTGTTGATTGATACGATCCCTCCGCATCTCCATCATTTGGTAAGTAATAGGCCGGCCTTCTGACTGCTGTATTCGGATCAATTGGCGGCAAATAAACATCTAAAGGCCGCCCGTCTTCTAAAGACTCTTGAGGTAGAATGTTTGGCCTATGTTCTTCTACTCTTTCAGCCTCATAAGCGGCATTGTTTAGAGACTTGAGAGCAATCGGATGCTCTCCGGGGTAATAGGCAACAGGATTTTGAGGTCGATAATCGTCATAACTACTTTCTCTGGACTCCCGTGGTGCTTCATCTTGCTTTTCGCTTTCCTCAACGCCAGGTTTCTCTGGTTCAACGTAAGCCACACGAGAAATCTGAGTTTTTATTCTCGAGCCGTAGCCCCCCAAAGAAGAGGCAGCAACTGCCAGTGGGGAATCGTGGTTCGTGTTGATAACGGTCAATGCCTCAGAATCTGAAGTTGCGATACCTGGTTCATTGGATCGTACTTGGGCTCGAAATCCTTCTTTATCGGCAACGTAGTCCACAACTCGTTGTCTTCCATCAGGATGCGTCAAGCCGTACGTTCCTACGACACGTCCGAGCTGATCAGTTCCTTCTCTGCGGAACTGGTCCCCTTCGCCATTGCTCACAGAATAACTGAATTCGTAATTACCCAGGGCCTGGAAAAAAAGGGAACAAAAAGACACAATAATATATTTTTCATACAAATCTTTACACAATGCATTTATTATTTTTACTTAATTTCATAACATGGGACAGTTTTATAGAGCGTTAATATTATGTCAGCACGAGTACAATTAGAAGTTCTAGCTCCAAAGGAAATTTCAGATAATCGATCAGCAAGAATGTAAAGAAGAAGCTAAGGGAAAACTAGAAGTGATTTGGGAACGCAAAGTATTTTCGGGGCCCACTTATTTAGCATACAGATTTTTTCATGTGCAGTTTTAGGTCTCTTTCGGGGCCCTTTTGCCCTTGGATCCCCTCGTAATTACGATATTTGCATTGTAAATCAGCCGCTGGGGTAAACCAATAAATCCTTAATAAAGTGAGATCGAGAAGCATAAAAAAGGCGTTCTCTATATAATCGAAACACGCGTATACGGTAATCTGCTAGTTTTGGGAAGTAAAAAGTTATTATTTTTAATGTTACAAAAAGTATGGGTTCTAATACTGCGTTGTATGTGTTGCTGTGAGGAACGAAGACGTGAAACAATCATGCATATGTCTAACTCAGTATTTCCCAACCTTGTTGTGCTCATTGCCCCCTTCAAGACGCTGACTGGCACGTATCGCCCCCCCCCCTCCTCCTTTCGTCCTCGAAAAAAATATAAATTGGCGTAACTGAACATCAATATTATTAAAAATATAAGTACTTAACTTTAACTTTAAGTACCGTGAATAAGGGTTACTTGGACCCCAGGGGGTTACTTGAGTCCATTACAGTGAAGTGATAAAATCTGGGTTTGGTACTACCAAAACCCAGATTTTATCATTTTACTGTAATGAGCTCAAGTACTCCCTTAGGGTCCAAGTAACCCTTATTCACGGTAAAATGTACGCAAATAAACAATTATAACCAATCACTTTTAAACTAAGAATATTAATAAATAAATAAGAAACCTTTCCTTTTTTGTTTTTCTTTCACAAAGCGAACTGATGTAAAACTTTGAAGGGTAACATTTAACTAAGATCATAGACGTACTTTTCAAAAAATAGGAAGTACATTTTTCAAAAAGCATTTTTTTTTCCTGAACTGGAATCTGGGGGAAACTAACATCATTGAAACTAAAACTTTAAAGGAAAATAAATTAAAAATATGCAAATTCATAAAATTGACAATGAATGACAAAATACTTCCTAAGGTTCATTCAAGGAGCCAGGAGGAAGCTCTTGAACTTTGATTTGCTTCAGAGTCCAGATAATTAACATGTGATTAATTATCTGGACTCTGAACAACAGGTTTCATACATGTTTACAATTTCAGTTTTCGCTAAACTTTTATTACTACTAGTTTCTCTTCTAAATACCCATCGTCCCTTATCGCCTCTTACGAATTTTCCGCACCTTTGAGGAGTCAAATCGCCGATTCGGGGGACGATCGCCCCCCAGGTTGGGAACTACTGATCTAACTCATATGAAATTTTCCGATGGAAGTTTCTCTATCTTTATCCCATTCAGCACGCAAATTCGAGGCAGAAATCCGTAGAAGTCCTTCTCTCTAATTGAAACTAAGAATTTCTATATGAAACTAGAAATACCTTAAATACATGTATATTCATACCCTCTCCATTTTAATGAATACTGTTTCGATTTCAAGAATTTCTTAGTTACTTTAAAGGAAAAACACATCTCATAAACAAACGTGGCTCAATTTAGAAGGTATTTCACGGAAACTCAGCTCCTGTAGGGTCACCTGGGGTAATTCCTGGTCAAAAAGCATTAACATCCAATTATTACCAAATCTATCTAAGTTAGAGTTACAAATTTTGGTATGGAGGAAGCACATTGGGATGTCCATCGAATAAAATATTCATGCTATCAACAATACACAATGAACTTGAGTAATTGTCGTTAATTAGTGACCAGGAATTACCCCAGAGATGGGGTAATTCCTGGCCACTTACGGGGCAATTATTGGTCACTCAAATGATTGATGAAAATGTATACATTTTGTAAGCACATTATTAATACAAGGTATTAAACTAATTAGATAAAGAATTTATTTATATATATAGCTAATTAAGCACTATATTGAGTTTTTTTAAGGAAGAATGCAATTGTTTTCAACATAATAGCTTTACTTAATAAAACTTAGCCAAAATACTTTTTATACACTTTGTATGCAATAGTTACAGCTTTTATATCTGTTGTGAATGAATCTTCACCTACCAAATAAATAGGTCCATAAAAAATACGGTGCACATGCACCATATACACTGAGCACATGCTTCTGTCTGTTATGAACAGGTTAAGGTGAACAGTGAAGTGAATAGTACAATGCAATTACAATTAAGCATTTTTCTTAGTATAATTAAGAATAATTATTAAAACTCATAAAATAATTGGATGAAATTTAACAAAGAAAAATTCAGTATATTGTATACTTATCATTAACAGATAAGAATGTTACATTGCGGTTACAGTTAACTTTGCAGTTAAGGCTCACAGAGTTACATATAGTTTAAATCAATAACATATGTCAATAATAGGTGAAATAATAATTCATAAGTATTAAAAAAAGGACTGACCAGGAATTACCCCACTGACCAAGAATTACCCCAGTAACCAGGGGCATCTTTTGGAGCCTTCCTGCAAATTATTCAAAACAATAATGATAAATCCAAAACTATTTTTCAGTAACTGACATGGTACCTAATTCAACCAAAAAAACGAAAAGGAAAAATATTCAGAAGTTTGAGTTTGATCACGATCTTTGTACAAATGTATCAAAACTAAGGCCAATCTTGTTTTACGAAATTTAACAAGCGATTTTAAAATGTTTTTTTTTTTCAAACTAAATACACAGTCAACTCATAATTAAGTAATGAATTGCAATGAAGATAGTTCAGAGTACCCCTGTGATTTTTTTCATTTTGCTGAAGGATTATTAAGACATAAAAAGGACTGTGACCAGGAATTACCCCAGAAACTTGCTGACCAGGAATTGCCCCGGGTGACCCTACTTCTTTGCTTTTTTTTTTTTTTTTTTTGCGAATTTTTAAGCATTGGACTGGACGAAAATCAGACTTTATTTTAGTATAAAAACAAGTCGTAAAAACTTTTTGGCTCCCGTACTAGAAATTGGGTCAACGTTTCAACTTTTTATAAAACAATTCGTATTGTAGCGCTACAGCGTTTAAATCATATTTCATTTTGTAGTAGTATTCCGTTTTGGATATTCTCGTCACATCAGTTTAAATACGAGTATATGCAGAGCAGCAGTTGGAAGTGGGACGCCACCCCGCAATATATTTAGTTTCTTGAACATAAAAAAAAAAAAATAATTCAGATTAGTTCCAAACCACCATTTCTTTTGATGCACCCCCCCCCCCCCACCCCTCCACGCACACACAAAATTCAAGGTGAGGTCCTCCACATATTCTATTATAACAGCAGAACTATGTACTATACACTGTTTTGGGCTGTTTTAGACTATTTTGTAGGAAGTATTGTACCGTTCTTGTGATTTATTATTGTTATAACTTATACTCGATGTTTTTTCTGATTTCTCAAATAGTTCGAGGAAATATTTTCGTTTGATAGCTTACAAGTGATTTGAAACTACATTCTGCAAAAAGAAAGTTCTCTTAAAATATCTAGAAATCTTTTGAAAGATATACAAAATAGAGAGTTCCAGGTTTCAAATGTTGATTTCAAACATTAAACACTGGAATTTCCTTGAAGTATTGCTAAACTTTGGCGAAATGCAAAAGGTTACCATTCCTTCATGTGCAGATTTCGCATGAAAGCAATTTTTTGTGTAGCACACTGCTCTACTAAAAAAAGTTTCATCTCAAATCGAAACAAGGAATATCCACACTTGGAATGTCCCGATATTCATACTACATTACACGCAATTGAATGCAACTGATGAAAAACCCCAAGCGTAAAAACTTATGCCTGCAGCCCTCGATGTGTGACGTTGAAATCTCTTTCCTTCTAGATCTGAAACGTGATGAAAATCATAATCGGCTCTTTTTTTCTTTCTTTTTTTTCAGATAAATGGAATTTTGATGCAGTCAAGTTAGAATTAAGTCACTGCATGTATTTAAATCTATTTCAGCAGACATTCACGTAAAATTTAACTTCTAAAGATAATGTAAAAGTGTATAGAATCAGCATCTTTTCAAATGAAAGACTGTTGACTGTCTGTAACTGAAGTTCAAAATGTAGTTAAAGTTTAGATTGTTCGTTTCACTGTTTGCCATGAGAATTTCGAAATACTTTTATTGAAATTCGTTTCTGATATCAATTAAGTAACTTTTAGAATTTCTGGAGAAAAAATCATTGCATTACTTTTTCCCATTAAAAAAAATAATAAGTTAATTACATTCTTAGAATAAAATTCTAATGAAATTTGAGTTGCAAGACTGTTGACTGTCTGTAACTGAAGTTCAAAATATAATTTATTAAGCTTCAGATTGCTTGCTTCACTGTTTGCCGTGAGAATTCCGAAATACTTTTAGGGAAATTCGCTACTGGTATCAATTAAGTAACTTGTATTATTTCTGAGGGAAAAAATCATTGCATTACTTTTTCACATTAAAAAATAAATAAATAAGTTAATTACATTCTTGGAATAAAATTCTAATGAAATTTGAGTTGAAAATTTGATAGTATATTGTATTCATAATATTGTATACGTAAAGAAGTATACTATTCACGAAAATTCTGAAATTATTATTTTAATCACGCTTGAGTCAATGTTGACTATATGTTTAATGTACACGTGTGCACACATGAATGGTACGCTGAAAAATCCTCTTAGCTATCATAGAATTGATTTTGAAAAGTTTTGATTTACGTATGTACGTATATATGTAATATGAATGCATATCCTGTCTCAAAAACGATTGGGAGTATAAAGTATAATTTTCATATGTAGACCATCTAGCTGAAGGCTTTTGCATAAATTCGTGATTTTTTTTTTTTTTTTTGTTATGACCGTTTTTCTACATACACAGTTTTATTTCTTTTCATTACTTTGAATGACATTAAACCAGTGTTCTATTGTAATTCAATCGTTTAATGTATTTTTAATCATTTAAACTTACATCTTGGGCTCGGGAGACTTGACTGATTCCATCTGGATGTACACCACAGGAAACACACGTAAAACATAAGACGGACAGAGCGAGATAGATTGTCACCTGAAATCAAAAGTCAAATCACTTTTTATCTAAACATCAAATTAAAAACTGATTCTTTTATATATTAGTCTTGCAGGTACAAACTTTTTGAGTAAAATTATTTAACTCTCGTTTTATGCTTCGGTCAAAAATATTTAGATAAAGCACATTTACAATTATCTTTCCCTGAAAATCGTTTCTTAATAGCACCAAACTCGTAAAAATACTTGAAGCCTTAAATAATGGATTTATTGTGTAACAAAAGAAATAAGCTCCGTAGCTTCAATCAAGGTGAATAATTACAGCTACTGTATCTCTGAGCTATAATGAGAGTTAGAGCTCAGGCTCAGCTCAGCAAACCAATAATACATAAGCAAAATGAGTTAGCTATTTGATTGAAACTCTTTTAACTTTAACAGGTTTTAATGCTTGAATCTTAAAAATAGCCTCTGAATATCATGGTGTACCACAAAATAACGTTTATTTTTTGTATAAAGTACAACTTTCGCATTTGGACTACAATGAATCACTTATTTCTTTTGCTGTCGAATTATGTCAGGAAATTATCACTCCAATGCTGCTCTTCCTCTGTACTCTATGAAATATGCCTTCCTCCTCTGCAAAAATTTAAATTACTACAGTTCAAAAACAAATAAGTACCGTTTCGTAAAACCTGACTAGTGGCGAGTGTTTAGGTTTTTATGGCCGTTACATTAAATTTTGGGGGGTCTTTTAGAGCTGAGCAACACTTCATAAAATATTTGTTGCGCCTTTTTGGATTCACTTTAATCCCCTATGTCAGGGGCTTCTTCGCAATTGCAACAGTTGTGACATGGTAAATACGCTTCTACAGCTACCATCGACAAGCAAACAGTTTAATTATTTCGTTAATCAAACAGAGAAGCTCATACGATGAGTGATGATCAACGACAAATACATGCTACATTTGTTTGAAAAATTTCTAATTTTTACAAAACCAAATATTATGTCTACATGACAATCTTATGAGCAGCAGCTACTTTTAGAAAATTACCGCCTTTTAAGGAAGTAAGAAATCATTAACCACTCCATAAAAGCATTGAAATGCAGTGAAAAAAAATCGGTCCCTTCACGACTGTTAAAAACGGCCTCAACTCTATTGTAAAAGAATGATGCAATTAGTACATAACCTTCTTGAGTAATATTTTTCTAGTATTTCTGACAGGTAACATAAGTTTCACATTGTGCTTCAGGGACGCCGCGTAAAAGTCAGTGAAAATATTTACTGGGCTGCATTGTCAATTGCAACAAGTTTTTTTTTATGTTCTTCTAAGAATCGGGTAAGGATGCGTTGCAGATAATTTCGAACGTGCAAGTCTTCAAACACATGTTTGCTCGAAACACACCTTCTCCCTCCACAAGGTTACTACAATTCACAACATTCCCTACCTTGCCCAGTGAAAGTTCTATTTACATCAATTTTTGAAGGCCGCCCGACTACAAAAAGGCCAATTGTGTTCCTGTAACCTTCACTGTAGCGATTTAGTGAAAGTGTCCGAGAACGAAAGATGTAAGAAAGAAAACTTTTTAACACCACGCCTTTCTCCATAGAGAACTGCGGATGGGTAGTTTTGTTCAATAAACTGTTCTAAAACGCTTTTCAATGTTCGTCGTTCTTTGAATGATTGTGTTTTTTATTGCATTGATGATAGAACATAAAAGAATAAGTTGAGAAGGATTCATCTTTGTCGACATAAGTTATGACAGAGACATATCATTTATCGTCAAGAACGTTTATTAAACAATTGGGATGTTCGTTACGGCATTTATGTAGGAGATTACGTGAGGGTATTATTTCAAGGCATAAAAAAGAAGTTCATAGAACAATAAGCTATTTCAAAAGCAAGTAGGCTTGCAAGAGTGGCTGATACTCAACTAGTAACCCAAAATTTAACCTTGCAAAATCACATCTCTTTCTTGTTAAAATTCAGCTAGTTACTAGTTAAATGTACAAGTGGTCTAGTTTCCAAATTTTCATTTGAATTAGCAGACGTCAAATTCTAGCAACAAAGAAGTATGAAACTACTGCAAAAATAATTAATGGCATTTTAATAACTAATGGATAACCTACCATTGAAATATTCAAACTTCGATTCCCGCAGAAGAATTTTTATTGCTGTCAAATGAAATTTAAGAAATCAATCTGATGAATTAAATTTCATTGCGTTTTAATCAACAATAAATGCTTTTCTAGTCTTTCTTTTTTCATTCCTCCAAGAAGGTATACATTCACATTTCTGATTTATTTTTAAAAAGTTTTTAAAAACTTACTTCCTTTTACGAACTTTTTCTAACTAAGCCATAAAAGCAAAAATAGACGAAATCTAGGAAGCTCAGGAACAGTTCAAGTGAACGCCAAACCTCTAAAGAAGCATTTGAAAAAATATAATAATAAATAAAATCAGGAATTAATAGTTACTAGCTGCGTGGCCCGGCGTTGCACGGGCTGTAATGTAGTGAAGGCAGTTTGAGAAAACTACTCGCCACCAAGGCGGCTCGCCTTTAAAGTAATGAGGAAAGTTTAAACAGTTTACTCGCCGTCAAGGCGGCTCGCCTTTACAGTAGCGAGGAAGGTTTCAAAAAACTACTCGCCGCCAAGGCGGCTCGCCTTTAAAGTACCAAGGAAAAGTTTAATAAACTACTCCCCGATAAAGCGGCTCGCTAAAAAGCTTTCCTGCATCAAAGAATCAATCGAATTATTTGCACATGCTTCCTCAAAAATAAAGACGATGTCAAGTAGCGCATGCTTAGCACTCTCCCTAAATAACAAATAAAATTCCTTTCCAAAAATAATTATTTACAAACCGCTTTCTTCCTGTAAAATTAATTGCAAAATTTTAAACGAAAAAGTTCTTTTAATATTTGGATCGCAGCCAAAAAAAGCCCCTTCTAAGGCAGGAATTCAAGTGAAACACGGACGATCGCAACTCACCAATGCAATCGCAAATTCCAAAATTTGGATTCAAGTGAAACGAATTCACTTGAATTCGACTTACAGTAGCGGTTGCAATATGCGATCGCCTCGAAGCGACTGCAATGGTGTTTCACTTGAATTCGGCCCTAAAAACAGCAATTGCAATTTTATTTAAAAACACATTTTCAAAATGGTACCAGAGAAAAAATATGTCATTAATAATTAGAATAAAAACAATTGTTAGAACTTTGTTATAACACGTATTCCAAATGACAATGGAAAAAAATAACACTCTTTCATTTTAAAAAGTTCAATTGAATTAACGTTTTAATTTAGGCAGGGATTCAAGTGAAACAGCACTGCGATCGCTTCGAATTGCAATCGCTACTGGAAGTGAATTACATTATCATCAACTTAACTTGGCATGACGTCACTACGGGTGGAGCCAATAAGAGCTCACAAGCACTCAGCGATCTTCTCTTATTCGCCAAGTAGGCTGTGACGTTTTATCTAGCTCGTTTTTTATAGGCAAACATCACGCTGACGTCACGATGTTTTTATCAAGAAACGTTCTAATGTAATTCATTTCCAGTAGCGATTGTAATTTGCGATGGCCTGTTTCACTTGAATCCCTGCCTTAAAATCGCAACGGAAAGAAATAAATATCTTGGAATTTTAAATAGTTCAATAATTTAATTAACGTTTTAATTCAAAATGGCAACGGTAAGAAATAAATATCTTGGAATTTTAAGCAGTTCAATAATTTAATTAACGTTTTTATTCAAAATGGCAACGGTAAGAAATGTCTTGGAAGTTTAATCATTTATTAGGCTTAATCGCTTTAAACTTGACTACTTATTAATTGATATCTTCGCTAATTAAAATCGTATAATTATATAAACTGAAACTAATGAAGCCTGAAAAATTACCTATCTATCGGTACCTGGTTCGACTTTCAGTTCATTGGCGTTCAGGAGAAAGAAGCGTGACATAGATAGATAGTTAGAAAGAAAGATAGAAAGAAAGAAAGAAAGATAGATACTCGGTTTTTAATATAAGTAGATTATTGTAAAAGACCAAAATAAGAAAATAAAAACATATGAAAGACTGCTATTTTTTGGCTATGATGAAGAACTTATAAAAAATAAAATTTGTCAAGTACTGTAAATGGGTGATTACTAACTAGCAGCCAAAGTTAAAATGAGTACCCAAAGTGACTGCAAATTTTAGTGTTTAGTAGCTTTAATGCATATAAATGTACTAAAATTACTGTGTCTAGATAAATAGTACCAAATGCAAGTAAAGGTGAAGATTGAATTAATGAAAATAATGGCGCTCGTTAGCAGACAAAAATGTTCGCTGTTTTCTCTGCGTAGGTCCATCTAAATTTTATTTAAAAGCGTAACTGGTGAAATGCAGGTCTTTGATATGCACGTTTGCCACATTAACTATTTATTTAACTCAAAAATATCTTCATAGCAATAATGAGTCATTCAATTGTTCCACAGTTGCAATTACAAACACCTACGCAGGAAACGAGTATTATCTAAAAAAGATGTACAAATGGTGAAGCTGCCACGGTTTAAGAAACAGTGCAGGTAAGAGATGCAAGTTCCAACTCAATCTTGAATTTTAATGCAGAAAATTAAAAGGATTGTTTCGTCTTTATTCCTTCCGCTGACTCATTCTCCAGGATGCAAGATTAAATCCTGGGCTTTTCATCACTTTCACAATTTCCTATAAATAACAATAGGCTTGTTTCATTTGAATTACTTCAAAAGATGATTCATGGAGAGGTAAGGCAGAAGTGACTTATGTGACGTTTGAGAAATATTAAAGTTTTCTACGTAGTATTAATTGGCACTATTTTGAAAAAGAAAAAAAAGAAGGAATTTTGAGTTCTATTACAAAACTAAATTATTTTGTGTTCAAAACTGCAAAAGGCAAAAAGGTTTCACTTAGATAAGAAAAGGCAAGGTTCGTAGAAAACCTTCTAGCGATGTCAGTTGTTACTAATCCCGATTATTTTTTTTTTTCCATCACTTTCGTAAAAAAGTTTTAAAAAAAGAAGAAGAAAATACAGTTTTAAAAATTTAAGTTTTTAAACACCCACGCACATAATTTTATCACATTAAAATTGTGTCTAGAAGATAGATAAATATAGAGATATACATGATAAATAATTGAAGACAAATACAAAAATGTATTCTAGAAGTTAATATTTGTATCAATAGAGTAGATATAGATAGATCGGTATAGGTAACTAGTACTAGATTAGAAATTTGTAAATAAACAATAAAGATGTATATAGATATAAATAAAAGTAATATTTATACCACCACCCACTCTTTTCAATCAGTAACTGAAGGCTGCATTTGAAATAGCTTAAAGGGCAATATTAGAATAGCTTTTAACTAATTGATAAGATTAATTGAAAAATCGAAATAAATGAATATGTTTTAATTGGTTCACACCTGAAGTCCTAATAGTGCTTCATAATTACATGCATCATCAATCTAAAGCTTTGAACTTGAAAACGCTCAGTCAACAAACATCACTCACAAAAAAAGTTTTCAGCTCATTTAAAACGGTTATCTACCTTTAGTAAAGGAAAACGAAAGATTAATGGCTGTCTGTTGTTATGATACGCTGATTTTATACTTTCTCGAATAAGGAAAAAAATATTTTCTTATGAGTCATGGCAGTTCGGACAATGAGAATAAGTTTTATTGATTGGATGCAATTTATTCTTTGACCTCGAGTTTCACATAATTTTTCATTCAGTGGAAAGCACCAAGTGTTAAAATTTCGCAATTTATTTGTTTGCTCAAAGCGAATTCTGTATTTGCTCTAAGCGCAGATAAATGTGAAAGTTCTAATCGAACTGTTATGTACGCTAAATTTTACTTTACATACATAATTTTACAACTGTTCCATGCGGTTTTTTCATTGGTTTTTCTCTACTAATTGCTCTAAAATCATTTGACTTTGGGTGGCTATCTGAGTAGGATTATCGCCCATACATCTTTTTCATTTTCGTTCATTTCTATTTCAAACATTCTTTATGTTAACAGTAATTTAAAATACATTCGCACTGATATCACTTTAATGTCTCTCTTTTGGTATTCTGTAGAAATAACAAACTTTCAGATCAATTTTTTAGAATACTTACGAGTTTAAAAAAAAATCTCACTTTATTGCTCATATTTTTTATTCTTGGAGTTGTTTTGTTCTCTTGCTTAATTGTTTATTTATTTGTTTTCAGTAGGATAAAATCCTTTTGTTTATTTATGTGTTAAAAAGTTAATTAATAATTGAAAAAAGATGTTGTTGGCGATGGGCAAAAATAAACCCACGGCTCACCTAAAGGTAAACAAGCCATTTTTTTCTCTTTACAACTTTATATAAAAATATTACAGTCTTTTTTTAAGTAAAAAGGAAAAATGTAACCAATTACCTACTATTGCAACAATATCAAATTCATTCTCCAAAACCGTTAGGAATAATGTTTCAGTAATCCGTAACTGTCAATTAATTATCAATTTTCCAGTACCCCATTGAAAAATTCAAAACTAAATAAGAACCAAAATTTCTTCCAGTAAAAACTTCATAGCTAAGAAGCTAAAGCAAATGAATAATTAAAATAAAAACAATCGATATGCAGAAGTGTTCTCACTCTTAAGTACAACTTGTAAAACACAAATGAAGCTTCTAGAAGCAAAGGCGTAAAGTTCCAAAATTAACTATTTTTAGGTAACCAGAACAAATAGAAGAATGAGAATAGAATCTGAATAGAATCTAGAATATGGAGAAGAAACTCTCCGATGATTTGAGACAAGAGATGGTACTAGTTGCCCTGGTAGATGCTGTTGTACAACGTGATTTAAGAAAAAAATTCAATCACAGCCAACTCAATGATTGAAACATAAAAATTCACTTGCATCTCTTTGCTTCTTACAGCCTCAATTCTTCCATTTGAAAAACATGTGTTAATCTTTTTAATCATGGCCAAAAGAAACAATATACAGAGATAGATAGATAGATAGATAGATAGATAGATAGATAGATAGATAGATAGATAGATAGATAGATAGATAGATAGATAGATAGATAGATAGATAGATAGATAGATAGATATAATTAAAATAAAGTATATAAATCTCAAAGGTTACTTGCATCAAAATTATCGTTTTTTGCTGTTTACTTAAAATGAAAAATAAAGTGCTTAAAATTTAAGTTTAATGTATAAATTTTCGTTTTATGTGTGTTTATTATTTTTGTTTGGGATTATGAATTCCGTCAGTTTTTTTTTTTTTTTTTTTCTGTCAACAATTTTTGACTTTACAAATATTTGTTTACTTCTCTTTAAACTAAATATTGATCAGTTTTACTTATTATTAATTCGTTATTGATTAGTATTTATATATCATATTAATATATGAAAATAATATCTTTAAAAATTAGAATAAAATATTTACGTCTCAATTATTTGAATAAAAAAAATCATTTTTTGCTTTTTTGTTTGAATGAAAATAAAATGCTTCAAATTTGCGTTTTATGTCAATCCTCGTTTTATGTGTGCATATGAATATATATATATATATATATATATATATATATATATATATATATATATATATATATATATGTATGTATTTTTTTTTTTTTAACTTTTATTTTATTTATTTATTTTTATTTTCATTTATTTTGTTCTATATTTATTTTTGTTTTATAGTTATGAATTCCCGTCTTTTTTAATAAAGTTTTCTTTTTTCATTTCGCATAATTACATAAATGATAACAAATTCATTCTCTCAAACTGTTCTGACGTTTTAGCTCCGTAATTTCTGACTATCAACACTTCTAGGAAAAATTATACTCTCAAACATTTTTGACTTTGTTCATAACTCAGTTTTAACTTTTTTTCATAAAAATATAGATACATAATTGGAAAAAATAGTTCTAAATTCAGTATGACTGAACAATTGAAATTAAAACTTTATGTAATTAAACAATGTCAACTGCAATATTTGATCATTATGCGAATCCTGGATAAAAATATCAGCTTAAAAGTTAAAAAATCCTGAGTTACTGTAAAGTTTTGTTCGAGCTAATTAATTTAAAGCTAAGACATGTACTAATATTGTCGTTATGATAGTTGTTTTATTTTTTCAAAATTAATTAAAACACACTACTGGAAAAATTATAAACTCAAAATGTTTCAAATTTTTTTGCTCATAGCGTAACCCAAGTTAATGTTATTTCGTTGAAGAAAAGATGTATGACTGACGAAATAGTCTTTAAATTCAGTACAGCTCATGAATTTAATAAAGTAATTTATGTACTTTTAAAAAGGGGCAACTTGAATGTCTTATCATTGCTTGAAACCTTAGTAGAAGTATTAAGTCAAAGGTAAAAGGCTCGTGATTAAAAAAAATAATAATATTTTCCAAATATATTTTTGAATAACTTAAAATTCACATGCATCTTAGGTTTACAATAAAATACGGAATAAAACTTTAATGAAAGTCCTTTAATGTTTCATTAAAGGATTCTTGACTGCAATCTCGTTTTAGTGCTAAAACATTTTTATGAGAAATTAGATTTATACAATTGTACTAATAAAACATATCTATTTACTTATTATTATTTTGTTAATTATAAAGGTTGTTAAATTTTGAGACGTTATGTCAAATGTAACACTGTTCCAGTTGTCCATAGAAAAAAAAAACTAATGAAATGTGTTAGATATTTTTGAAACTGTATCTATTTCTAATTGAGTGTTTTGCTGATTTTTTTAAAATAGAGAATCTCTACTTGCTGCAATTTTTCCTGAGTAATCTGAAATGAAACGACTCTTTTATGAATAACTGTGTGAGTGTATGCGAATGCGCATTATCTATCCACATTCAACGCACGCTGAAGTGTATTTCCCCTGTCATTCATGAATGAAACCAGCTTATTGCCTTGGACATTTTGTATCACGACGAAAGTGAAACGCTTGCAAGCTAGCGCTGCCGTAAACTGCTTCTTGAGCAAGAAGAAAAGTCATTCATAAAATAAAGATGTTATCCTCTTTTCTTTATTTCATTTGGCATCGGGCGAAAAAAAGACAGACGATCGTATTTACAGAAGCGCATGACTTAACACTAAAGTTCATTACCGAAATTAGTAGGACAGACAGAAGATTAATTGCAGTTAGAGTAACATGTTTTAAACAATAGCATAAAGTATATTGCATAAACTTAAGTATATTAATATTATCAAAACTGGCATATAAGAAATTATTATTTTCTTACTTTCTTCAGCCGTAACAGTCCTACATAATCTACCTAAACATTAATGTAACACTCCTAGGCGCTTAATAACGTTGACCGTATGCCGTAAAAGCTCAGAATTTATTGAACAACCTTATTTTGTTATTTGTAGTTTGTATTTTATTTTTAGTAGCAAGAGTAAATTGCCTTTCAATGGTAGTTTATATTGTTTATTTAATGAAGGACCTTGCCCAAATACCATAGTTAAACTGAAGTCTAGATAATAAAACAAACAATGAAAGATTTGATGTCCAATAATACTTTCCGTACCTCCGTTAGTGTTATAAACCTAAAAATTTAATGACGTAACTGCTTTTACTTTGCTTCATGATACGACTTATTGTTTAAAGTCTATGTCGTTGGCCAATAAAATTAAAACTTTTGGTCTGCTGTTGCACTGCGTAAATATGCAAAAAAAGTAAGAATTCTTAAAATTAATAAAGGAGAAACGCTACTTGAAGGAATAAAATATTGGATACTTTGTGCTGTAAAGTGGTAGCGTAAAACCCGTTATCAGTAATAGGTTCACTGCAGTGGTCTTCACTGCTTTTGTTTGTCACTTCTCCAAAATTAATTTCACTATTTTGCAAAATGGCAAAGATTACAACACCTTGTAAAGAAGCCTATCTACATCTCTGAATGTACACTGCAAAAAATGAACTGTGCTTTTACAGTATAATACTGGCAGCCGAGGTTCCAATTTAAAACTGTAAAATGCACAGTAATAAACTGTAAACTAGCAATTTTACAGTTTATTGCCGCAAAATTAAGAAATATTATACTGCAAAAACAACAGTATAATACTGGCAGCCGAGGTTCCAGTTTAAAATTGTAAAATTAGCAATTTTACAGTTTATTACTACACACACGCAAGGTTGAGGGAAGGGGTAATAAGAAGCGTGACATCACGTATTTTTTCGAAGTATATGCTTATTAAAAATCGCATGACATGGGACAAAGGGTATGGTGAAGTGTGACTTTGTGACAAAAGGGGAAGGGGTAAAAAATGTTGAAAAACATTGTGACATCATTTATGCACAGCCATTCTTCAGAACTGAAAGAGCACTGCAGTAGAGTCTCAAAAACTCGACACTCGATAACCTGATTTTTTTTAATGACGAAAATTTCTATTTTTACACCGTTATGATATGGATAGAGTCCTCTTTTGAATAAATGTACTTATATTCGTTTTTAAAGAACCGATTCAGGGGGCTTCCCAGTGGCGCCGGAGCTGGAATGACATGTATGGCAATTACCGCTGCAAACAAAATTTAAGAAAATAAAATTTTTGTTTCATGTTTAAAGGGAAAAAAAAAAGTTGCCGTCACCATTTTTTCAAGAGATGAGAGTTGGAAAAGGGTTGCCATCCACAAATCTAGAGCTAGCTCAAATTTTACATAACTTTTTTTTTTCCTTTTTTTTTTTTTTTTTTTTTTAACAAAATACATGTGCCCCGCCCCTTCCCTCCGCTCTTTTTTTTTTTTTTTTTTCAGTGAACAGGTCAAAACAAAACAATGTCTTTTTAAACTATGTCCGAATGACTTCTTTTTTCATATATTTTCCGTGGGTAATTAAGTACTTGAACGAATTAAGAAGAATAAAATTTTGAAAGCATTCTTTTGAGGTAAAAGAAAAAAAAACTTAATTCAAAAGAAAAAATATTTAAAGCTTACATAAATTCTGAACTAAAAAGGCCGGATTTAAAGTATTTCTTTCTAATAAATTTCATACGGACGAGCTTTTTACATAGAGTATGTTACAAAATGGTTTTTTTACTCGTTTATTTCAGAGACAATATTTTAAACCATTTATTATTATTATTGTTAGCACTTCCATTGTTATTTTATTCTTCGAACTTTTTTGGGTAAAAAGTCACTATTACTAAAAATGATTGCTAGCTCCGAAAAATCGACTAAATTGGAGATTCTGAATCTATTTCTACATTTCAAGAAATAAAAGAGAAAAAAATCAATAATAACTAAAATAAATACAAAAATAAAAAGAAGCACAGTAGAAAAGTTAAGGAAAACTAAAACTCCTTTCTTTCTCCGGACACTTAGACAAAAATAAGGGTTTAATTAACGAAAAAAATATACGTACATTAATTTGCATGTATATTTTTTTAATATAATTTTTTGGGAGGCAAAAAAAAGAGCGATCTATCAAAATGAGCGATGTAACGAGGGGTTGCTCTACAGTCTACAATCCAAGCATAATGTACAGAGTTTTAATGGAGTGGATACTGATTAAACAAATTCGTCAAAAATATATGGATATAAATTAAATGTAATAACTAATTGAATTTTCATCAACATCACAAAGTGAAAAAAAAAGGTGAAAAAAATTTTACGTGTAGTGCTCGGTGTTTATGTTTAGACAGTTAACAAAAAGTATTTCATTAAAAATTATTTTTTAAAGAAACAAATATTTGAATGAAGAAGAAATAACAAAATAGTAATGTCCTAAATTTGTTTTTAAAATTTTAATAAAAAATTATTATTAAAAAAAATTCAAACTCACCCACATGTTTCTCATTCCATACAGTCTTGAAGTTTCAAACAAACTATACGGGAAAAATAAACGCCGCCTTTCTTCTAAAAACACCCTGAAGGTTTCACAACGCGCGCGCTATCGATATTATCTTCCGGCGAATCGTCATCGGACACGCAGAAGTGGTCACGCAGCGGGGTCAGCTGCGGACCCAGAGCTGGATATTATTCGGCCTTGGCGATAAATTGAGGGAAGAACTTGGCGCTTTCGCTGTTTTTAAAGTATTAGTCTTATTACAGCATAACATTTTTCTTCCAACAAATAGAAATAGCAAACAACGTTTCAATGTATCTAATAATTTCGGTATTTCTGACATCGTTTCAATTTTGTTTTGTCTTGCAAAAAATAAAAATTAAATTAATTAATAAATAAAAAATCAAGTGTGGCCAAAAGTAAGGTCCATACAAAAGGGGGCCCCTTTAAAGGAGCTCTAGCCAAAAGCAGTGTAATTTCAAGGGAAGATTCTGTTTATGGTATCTCGAGTAGAAGTTTGAAAGTGCATTCAAATGGATCTGTATTTGTGAAATACAGCTGCTAGAAATTGTTGAACTATCAATTATCTCGTTGCGTCATTAGAAGCTATGGAACCATTGGCGATTCGCACATCAAACATAAATAGGAGTGTCCGGGGTTTTCCTGGTGAAAAATTTTGAAACTTAAGTCTTAAAAACCCGATCGTAATCCAACTGGGGGTAATGTCAAGGGTAAAGAAGATTTTTCCGAGAAGCCCTTCAGTGTAGTTTTTTTTTCCCTTAATTAAAATTCCAAAAACGTAATTTTAAACAATCTTCAGTGATGTTTGAAAGAAAAAGAAGAGGATCCTAGTTTCAAGGGCTCTTGACTGGAGTTTTTCGAACGTAGTTCCTAAAAATACAATTGTAGGCCAATTTCAATTATCTTAAGGGAAACTATGAGAATCAAGGAAGTTCTTCAGGACATTTTTCGAAATTGAAGCAGCAATAACGAAATAATCTTTGATCATGTTAAGGGGTTACAGTACCTTTCTAACAAATTTCTCTAATTTAAGTGAAAAAGTTAATTCTTTGAAATATTTGTTTCTGCACTTGTTTAACAATCAATAATTTATTTTCAAACATTAAAAATTTTGAAAACTTTTTTTGAAAATTTGAAAAATGTAAGAAAATTTCAATTTTTTAAAAACCCTAAGGCTTTTTTGTTTCTGCACTAATTTCAAAAATTTTTTTTGCGAAATGATCACAAGGATTACCTCAACAAATCTGTGCATTCATTTTCTTATATTTTGATTAGAAAATATTTTGTGACCTTTTATATAAAAAATTCTTAAAAATTTTTGTTCTTCGAGGTTTAACAAACTCTAAAAAGTTTTGTAATTTATAAAACGCTTATTCAATGCACAGTTTTGTTAAATATATTATCCTGAGTACAAAAAATATTGCTTTAAAGTTATATCTTCAATAGAAAAAAATCCTTAGCATTTCCAGTAACATAGAAACACTAAAAACTGATCACCGAGAAAAAGCACTTTAAAGTTTGGCTTTTCCATTAGAACACATAGCATGCAAGCCCTAAAGTCACTCATAACTTTTTAAATAATTTAGCTAAAACAATGCTATTTTTTCTGAGTGTTTTAAGTAACTTTTACTTTTGAAATAAGCTATAAAAATTTTTTTGGTCGTTTGGTCATTTTTGAGGTACTGTAACCCCTTAAGCAAAGAGTGTTCGTGGACCTTTACTCCGAGATTTTTAGTAATGGCAATGCTGAACACTAAATTTTACAAGACCTTTTTCTACGTTTGGGAGGTTCGAGAGTGCTGCCCAGCAAATTTTTGTAAATTAAAGAGCTACAATTCAATTTTGATCGCTCTTTCATGATGTTGGAGAAGCCATTGGGTTTGATGACTCTTTCTTGGATATGTTTCGAAACTGAAGTTCCATATTCGTTTTTAAAGGTATTCGCAAATGACAGGAAATTTAAGAAAATGTATTCCATTTTTAATGAGGTTTGCAAGAAGAGGGGGGACTCAAGGTCTCTCCTCTCCCAAATTTTTCTGAAAATGAATTCTTGAAAATGCATTATAGACCACCTTTGATGAGTTTAGGTAAATACTCTCTTCCAGAAACGTATCGAAATCAATTTTTTGAAAACGCGATTTTAGGCAATCTTCGTTGATGCAAAAGGAGGAAATTAGATTTTGGAACTCCCTTCCTTTCCCTCCTTAGCTACGCCCCTACCTTCTTTTATTTATTTTAACTGAAAAGATTGTGGAAAACCATTCCCCAGATTTTTTACAAAAAACATTCCACTGTTTTGCCTCATCATAATGAACTTCCACAATAATATTATTTTATTAAAATTTTGTTTCTATAATATTATTTTGTTTGTAACACCAACGTTTGCAATTGCCCCCGAGAAAAACTTTGCAACATTTTAGACTGAGCTAGTATTTTTAAATTATACCTTTGATTGCATTCCTTACTTTATTTTAAGTATCGTGCTTCTCTGAAACTCTTGCCAAAGTTTTGTTTTTCACCTCTAAATACTTAAAAGCGCTGTTTTAACGTGTTTCCTTGATGTTTGATATTTTGATTTTGAATCTCTCTTTCTCTATTTTTATTTATCCTCTATTTGATTCATATTTCACACGAAGTCCAATGTATTTTTTTCCAAGATATTTTGATTTTGAAAAAAAAGGAATAAATATAAATATATCGGTGGCTCGATGCAAGTATTATGCTGTATTTATCTATTTCTTTTTTCCCTTCAGGACTGAAGTTCTTCAAGAGTTTTTGCAATGTTCTAAAACTTTTTTTATCATTAAAAGAACATTCGAAACGTACATTTCGACGACTTTTAATTTTCATACCAAAGAGTCTCGAATATTCCAAAACTGTATTTTATATTGTATTTACTCTTCAAATTTTGCAGGGAAAAAATATTTTGTCAGTTTTATTTGTTCCTTTTTAAAAGTAATTAAATAAATAAAACATTCAACCCAGTAACATGGCCACTTGGCTGCAATTAAATAGCAATCCTTGGAAAGCTTTATATGGAACAATTTGTGTACAAAGCATTATGAAGTAGCCTAATTTTAATCAAATAATATTAAAAATAATTTTTTTTTCTCCTAAGTTTTATTCATGACTTTTGAGCCAAAAGAATTTTTCGTTTATTTTTCAATCATTTCCAAAAACAAGAATGAATATTAAAATTTAAAAATTGTAGCTAAAAAAAATTGTGAAAATAAATATGGGTATCAACAATCATTTACATATATAAAAATTTATTCATTTACAGTTTTCTCACTCTCTGAATTTCCTTCATTTTGAAGCAGTAAACCAATTTTTAACTTTCACTAATGTTTGCGAGAAATCATTTTTATTTTTTTAATAAGTTAATTTTCTATTTCTTGACAATTAAGAAGATATTTAGACATTTTATTTAAGCATTTTTTTGTACTAAAAAATAATTTGAATGCTGTCGGTTTTTCAGATAAAGAAGTTTTCCTTTCTTACGTAAGCGGTTACGTCAAACTTTTTAAAAGTTGCTTTAAAAACAATTAAAATAGTCAAAACAAGAAAATATTTCTTGATTCTTCGTCAAAAGCTCATTACTACCCGGCTGCTCTCGTCTAGTAATCGAAAATGACTGAGAATAGTCAAGAAACTATGAAGCTTAACTAATAATTCTACGATTGATTATCGACTATTTAGAGAAACACCAAGTGAAATTTAGTGTTAAAAGCAAATTTCAAATCCATTTTCAGCTAGACGATGATTTCATACCTAACACATTGAAGTGCGTGCCGTCTATACACTCTAACATGTGAAAAAATATGCACGTAGTAATCTTTCCTGAAGCAGCAGCTCAAAAACAAACAGCCACTTGTACAGTACCGTAAAGTCGGGTTACTTGGACCCACAAGGAGGTTACTTGAGCCCACAGTAAAATGATAAAATCTGGGTTTGGTACTAGCGTTAGAGACTGCAGAGTGCTTCTACCTAGCAGAGAAACGAGGAACTACGTGTAAGTCTTCAACTAATAAGTACCAAACCTAAATTTTATCATTTTACTGTAATGGGCTCAAGTAACCCCCTAGGGTCCAAGTAACCCGACTTTACGGTAATACTTGAATCTGTGGGTCGATGGGATCTTCTTTAATTACTAGTTTTTTTTTCCTGTTGAATTTCAATATTACGGTAAAATCGTAGTGTTGCGTTTTACATAGCACATACAATTACACTGCCACTTCTCAATCTTCATAAAAATCTCAATCGATTTTTGAAGAATTTACATGAGCGCCAAAAAGTAGAAAAAAAAAATCATTTAATGCCCTGCCCGTTTAATTTCTCGGAAAGTTTTTTTTTTTTCGTTTAAAAAACATTTGGTGTGCGGCTACATTCTTGTTTTCATTATATTAGGAGTGCTGTCTCGCTGTCTAATTATTTACAAACAAATATAACTTGCATTGAGCAGAGGCGGATCAAGTGAAGTGGGGGCCCCAAGCGGTAAAAGTTTTGGGGCCCCCCTCCACCCCACTCTAAAAAAGCGGGGAGAAAACATCCTCCCCCCTTCCCCCCCCCCCCCGAGAAAAAAACCCAATACAGTTTACCAATATTTTTTATTTACATACCTCATTTTAATTTTCGTCTAGATTTAATTGCAGCAAAATCATTAATTATGTTTTCCGTGTCGACGCGGTTCAACAGTTCCTATTCAATATACAGTGTGGCTAAGTTGTTAAGCCTCTCTTCTCCCATTTTACTACGTAAATAATTTTTTACTCTTTTTAAAGCAGAAAACGATCTTTCATCTGATGCATTTGACATAGGTATTGTCAACAATATTTTCAAAAGTGTCTCCATGTTCGGAAATGTGCAAGACATCCTTATAGCAGCTTGATAAATATTATGACACGAGAGACTTAAATTGTCTGAATTTTCAGATGTTCTTTTGAATGAGTCCTCATTTTCTTTCAGAAACATAACAAAATGATTACCTAAAGAAACCTATTGGTATATATTAGTCCCCGGCTGCAAAAAAGCTCGTTCGTTTAGCTGCAGGTTGCAGTTATTTATAAAACCAGTGCATTCGAATTTTAGATTCTAGGAGAATTTCGGGACCCCATGGCGCAGTACGAGTCGACGAGGCCCCACGCGGCCGCTTAGTCCGCATACCGTTAGACCCGCCTCTGGCATTGAGCTAATTTTAAAGTAAATATTTTGCTGCTATTTTATTCATTTTCCATTTAAATTTCAATTAAATTCATGTGGTTTCCCACGACACCAGTGTGTGTAAAAAAAAAAATTTGAAATGATGGAGCAATGTTTTACACTAATGTTTTTAATGCTACCAGTACGTTTTTGTATTGTGGTGATTTGGCAAAATCATGGTTAGAACTGAGCTGGTTTTGAAGCAAAAAAAAATAAAATTGGCAGCTGTTTTCTACACCTGATTGAGAAAATTTTGCTCCAAATCACTTTGTGGCGTATCAACAAAGAATATCAAATTATGATGAAGATTTTTTTTTTTAAATTCATTTATTGAGCTGGTTTTGATACAAAGTGCCTCACTTGTTTATTTTCTTCCTCAAAAAATTGCCTTGAGACATCACTTTACATTAAGACTCAAAAGTAAAAGCTCCATATATAAAAACATTTTGTAAATCTTTATTCTCATTAAAATTCTAATCGCAATGTCAAATGAACATGTTAACAAGAACTCTTAGTGAACTGATTACAATCAAACATTCCGTATTAGAATCCGGAATGAAATGGAAACTCGGAACTTTCACAACGTCTGACCTCTTGCTGAAGATGCAGTTAAAGGAACCTTGACACTCGCTCAGAAGAAAGTACGTATTTTCGATCATCGTAAAGACAGAGGACGAATGTTAAAAGATACCCTTCAAAAGCATTACATCCGTTCCACATTCTAGCAACACCCTTTCTTTTCAATTCTGGAACAGAAGTTACTCGTTCGTTCAACAGGTGCTCTTTTTTTTTTTTTTTATTGTTTTCCGAGTAGCAATACCTGTCTCGATGATAATAGCTGAGATAATACTAACGCATAAACATGACTGGAATTTTTAATAAAGCAAACAGCGGGAAATGATTTTGACCATAAACGTTTTATATTCTTCAAAAGTATGTTTGATACCACAATGGATGTTATGCAAAGAATCATCAAGATCATCAATGGTCTAATTGTTTTGGGAACTTTGAGAACTTTGACAGCTTGTTTAATGAAATGTCAATCCTTTAGATGTCGACCGACTGACTTGTTTCTCATTCAATGAAATATCTTTATAAAATGAACTGTCAAATTTCTTAATTAACTTTCGATTGACTTTCTTTGTTAATTTTTTAGCTATGAAATAAGAAGAAAAGAAAAATTAATTTCCTACATAAATTCAGAAAATATTTTCCATCAAGTATTCGTCTCGCAAAAAGCAGGCTGAAAAAAATCAATTTGACTTGATATGCGCCAACTATTAACTGCAAAGCTCCCACTTGTGTTCAACTGGACACACAACTAGCATATCAGCACATACAGGGTCCAATTATAACATTAGGAAACTCTAACCCAAATACTTTTTAAGGCCCCTACAATCAATCCTTATAAACACAAAAATTCACCAGGAACCAGAAGTGCCGATTTCAAAGGTACTATGGGGCTCACTCTTTGCGTACTCACTCAAAATATTTCTTGATGTGCAGAGTATTTCACACTTTAACTAAGTAAAAGAAAAGGTAAATAAATGAAGGAAAAATTTTTAGTCTTGTTTCTTTTTCTTAAATAAAAAACCTAAACGTAAAAAAATAGCCATTTAGGGGTCCTAGGTTACCGCCTAGTTCGCTTAACCAATAACCATGCCCTGGGCACACAACAGAATATCAGACGATTCGTATGTATTCGCTAGTGCGTACGTATTATGAACATTTCATGCGCTGAAAAATATCTGCAGAAAAAACTTTCTATTATTATTTTATTATTATTAAATTTAAAACACCGTTAAGTCCACCAACTGTGTGACAGCCACCAGACTTAGTGCCGCAACATCTTTTTAGACTAAAGAACTACGCAACCGCTGTCTTAGAGTAAATAGAGCTTCAAAAAATGTATATCAGAGAAAAACAAACGTGCAGAAAAAGATGCCTGATATTTTTGAGCCTATAATCATCTATTTATTATGAAAAAAAACTTGAACGTAAATTCGGACTTGCCCGAAATTTTGGTTTATGACTTAAAAATTGTTGTTTTGTGGTGTTATTTTTGCAGTACCCCATAAAAAGAGAGGTACTGAGTAAGTAAAACGCTTCTCTATTATTGCAAAAAAGAAGGCAAATAATACTGGTTTAAGCATTTAAACTCATATGACCTTAATCCAAGAACCCCGAATTTCATTTTTCTCTCAGTAGCATTATTTTATTCTCAATCAAGACTAGTTCTAACTGCCAATCAACGGACACGATCACAGCAATCAGTTCCTCGGCAGTCGGAAGAGCTCATTCTTAATCATGTTAGCTATGAGTGGCAAAAACAAAGATGTAATATTCAGCGCTTGTAATCTATTTCTGACGGTGCAAAAAAGACACAAGGAAAGCAGTTCTCTCCAACAATTTCCCCTGAAACAATTTTACGTTACCTAAAATCCCACCAACACTGTCATACGTCTTATTTGGTTCACCAGACTCAACCACAATAGTCTAAGATCGTTTCTTTCCAGTAAGAAATTGAAGATAGCACATTGCAAAACAATAGTTTGTCTAACATCACGTGCCTCTAAAATGCTCCATTGTGCTTTTTACATGATAAGAAACATTTCTACAAAATTCCCTTTTGTCTCGCTCTTCAAATGAAATCTTGTTTAAATTCTCCGACACGCGACCGCATTTCAAAGCGGACATAAAAGTGAATAATGAACCCTATATTGATGATTCCACCGTCACGTGTGGAACAATAATCAAAACTTTTTTTTTTTGCTAATATTTGTAACTGTATACCAATTACTTAGGACTGAAAGTTAAAAATTTGTTGACGTAGTAAAAGTACTTTAGTTGTGTTATTTGAGAAGCAATTTGTTCTTAATATGCCTTTTTATTGCTATTTTTTAAGGAAATATTGCTACCCCGTATGAGACAAGTTTTAGCCTTCTTAATTTTAACAAAGATCCTCCAAATCTACTGCATCTATGCTGCTACAAATTTTTAAGCATACTAGGGGGCTCCGCTCATCAAACCTCTGAGATTGGGTAGCTATTTTATTCAATTCGTGAAGATTTATATAGTCTATTACGAAAAATCAGATTATCTTACGATTAGAACAAATCAAAAATCCCTTCCGTAGAAAATAGAATTAAAGTAAAGAGTAATTTTCAATATAATTATAATAGGGTCAGTTCATATCAAGTGATCCGTAGTTTTTTCCTCATATTTTTGTATTTCTTGGAAATTGACCTCATCAATTGTTATCTTTGAGGTATTCGAAAGTCCGAGTTTTTAGATTTTTACCTCTTTTTTTTTTCAATGTATTCGACTTTGATTTTTAGAAAAATTCTCTTTTTTTCATGGATTCTTGAACATAAAACGGACCATAACTCAGCACCAACTATAGATAGAAAGATTTAGTAAATGGCATTTTTTAGTACATTAGTTGTTTACTCTGACATGCAACATGACTAATTTTAGGAAAAAAAATTATTCGTTTTTTTTAATGAAATTTAAATTTCCCTAAAAGAATAAAATGAATTTTTCTCAAAAAATTCTCAAAAAATTTTATGTATTTTCCTTTGCTTGTGCAAAATTTTAAGTTGGGATCTCAATGGGATCATATGTTAATGACTTTTTTAACAAAATTTGACAGGAAAAAAATTATATTTTTCAGTTTATATTTACTTAAATATTAGATTCTCTTGCTGATGATGGTCTAATAAGTAGTAAGTAAACATGACTATGCTTGAAGTGAATTAGCAGGAGCTTTTAGATTAGTAAGATCCCCGCCCCACCACTATTTATTTATTTATTTATTTCAAAACTGCTCGAAATGTTAAAAAAAGAGCTATTTAAAACGAAATGAATAATAAACTCATTTAAAGTTTGTTAATGTTCTACTGGTAGCATAAAGTAGCAACTACTTTTCTGGCACTCTAAGCTTCCATAAGAGAATCTCTGTCTCCAGCTCAGTTACTTCCTATTCCAGACTGATGAGTCCATAATAAGGACAAAACTAGTCTCTGAATGGCATTTACGAGTTAGCGGTAAATTGCATGTAACTGTATGATAATCTGAAAATTAATGTTCCTTTTCAAAAAAAAAAACTTGTCTCGGCAACATATATGAACAGAAGGAAAGGCACTTTTTGAAAAGTGATCCTATTTTTGAATACGCTTTTATTAGTTTCACATGTGGGTTTGTTTGTTTGTTTGTTTGTATGTAACTCTGAATAAACGATAAGATTCACGTTCTTTACAAATATAAAAGTAAATAATATAGTTAATACTATTATTAATACTAAAGGCTAAACTGCATTACATGTTGATGTATGATAAGTGTTTCAGTTGTTTGTGTATATAACTCTGAATAAAAGATAAAAATCACGTTCTTCGCAAACATAAAAGTAATATATTTAATACTATTATTAATACTAAAGACTAAACTATATTACACGTTGATGCATTACACTGAAGTGACAAAAGTCATGGGATAGCAATATGCAAATTTTCAGATGGCAGTAGCATCGCATAGAACAGGTATAAATGCGCAGTGCTTTTACAGAGCTTTCATTTCTGTTCAAGTTATTCATGTGAAGAGGTTTTAACGTGATGATGACCGCACGACGTGAATTAACAGACTTTGAACGCGGAATGTTAGTTGGAGCTAGACGCATGGGTCATGCCATTTCGGAAATCGTTAGAGAATTCAACATTCCCAGATCCACTGTGTCAAGAGTGTGCCGAGAATATGAAATTTCAGGCATAACATCCCACCATGGACAGCGCAGTGGTCGACCGCCTGCACTTAAAGATCGAGACCGGCGACGTCTGCAAAGAGTCGTAAATTCTAACAGACAAGCAACACTGCGTCAAATCACCGTAGAAATCAATGTGGGACGTACAATGGACGTGTCTGCTAGAACTGTGCGGAGAAATTTGGATTTCTTGGGCTATTCCAGCAGAAGACCGACTCGAGTGCCTTTACTGACAGAACGACATCGCTTGCAGCGACTCTCGTGGGCACGTGAGCATATCGGTTGGTCCCTAGATGAATGGAAAACCGTGGCCTGGTCCGATGAGTCACGATTTCAGCTGGTAAGAGCCGATGGTAGGGTTCGAGTGTGGCGCAGACCCCACGAAGCCATGGACCCAAACTGTCAGCAAGGCACTGTTCAAGCTGGTGGTGGCTCCGTAATGGTGTGGGCTGTTTTTTCATGGCATGGACTTGGTCCTCTAGTGCGACTGGACCGAACATTGACTGGAAATGCTTATGTGCAGCTACTTGGAGATCACTTGCAACCATTCATGGACTTCATGTACCCAAACAACGATGGGATTTTTATGGATGACAATGCGCCATGTCACCGGGCCACAACTGTTCGCAATTGGTTTGAAGAAAATTCTGGACAATTCCAACGAATGATTTGGCCACCTAGATCGCCCGACATGAATCCCATTGAGCATTTATGGGACACCATCGAGAGGTCTGTTCGTGCCCAAAATCCTGCCCCATCAACGCTTTCACAATTATGGACGTCTATCGAGACAGCATGGCTCAATATTCCTGCAGAAGACTTCCAACGACTTGTTGAGTCCATGCCACGTCGAGTTGTTGCACTTCACCGGGCAAAAGGAGGGCCGACACGATATTAAGAGGTATCCCATGACTTTTGTCACTTCAGTGTATAAGTGCATGTAAACTAAGCGGATATTCAATATTCTGAAACTTCTTTTCAGTTTCATTTACTCTAAAAGCGTATTTTTTATTTTTTAAAACAATATTTAGGATTATTTTCCAATATTTTAATACCAGCATGATTTAAAGCGACTCAATTTTTGCCCCACATTCTGACCCTTCTTGGAAAACCATTAATCATCGGCGCACCCAAACAAAACTCTTTTTCCTTCGGAGAAAGCAACATTTAAGGGCAAAAAGTCGCGTCAGACGGCCAAGAAAAAACAATTCTCCATCGTCCTCTATAAACGGAAACCATTTCACAACATGAAGTCCGAGTGTTGCTCCCCGCTTTGTCACTGGTTACCTAGCGTGCGCCAATTTCCTCGCCACTTTCTATTGTTGTTTCAGAGCGACCAGTCCCCCCTTCCCGTGGAGCTGTAATAGGTTCGTAATGGGAAGGAGGAAATCTCATTACCTAACTCAGACTTTATTTTTCGTACACTCTTTCCTGGCTGGTCAAATATCACGATCATCTTGGAATTTCTTTTTCAAAAGTTTTTTTTTTTTTTTTTTTTCAAATATCTCAGTGCATCACTCAGTTTTAAAATCTTGATTTGCGGTTTTGTGAAGCGATTATGTTATCTCGGAATTCTCAAAAGGAGTTAAATTGAATTAATTTATCAAGACGCATCGGTACTTCAGTTTCCTTTATGCCTACGTAATACAGGGTTACAACAAATTTTTCATTCGTTTTCTAAACGCTATATTTCCAATAGTATTGAACGTGCAACGATGAGTTATGTTTGAAAATAACCACAAACTCATCAAGATTTGGAATTGTGTTAACCAAGTTAAACCCTGTGGGTAACGAGAGTTGGCGTATGAAAGAGAAGAAATATTAATTTCTGCACTTTTCCCCTTATGGTTGTCATAGTTACGGCGCTTTAGACTTTTTCCCCTCTTAGCTTTTACAGCAAGGATTGTTAGGATTACAGCAAACGATTTTCATTTCTTTGTGCGAAAACTATAATTCAATCAATTTTAATAAAATACTTTTTGAAGTATTTATACAACGATTACTCATGATGGCAGGTCTTACTGAAACAAACTATTTAGCACTACATTTGTTAAAAAACGATTAGAAGTAACTGAGACATGATGATATAAATAAAAGCGTAAACCTGATTCGATAAACATAAAATAATAATAATGCCTCAACAGCAGTGCATAAAAAAAAAGAGTGGAGCTGTTTTCTTTCGTACGGTTTCCATGGAGAACACGCAGAATTTCTAAACTTGATACGCCTATTTAAAAGTAACAGAGTGTAGTACGAGTGCAGCATTTTTAAAATGACGACAGGGCGAGAAAAGAGGTTTTTTAAAATTGTGTTACAAAATGCGTAATGTTCATCCATTCTTGCGGTTTGTTGGGGGCATATTAAAAACCTTGTTTATGCATTCTTACTACCAAAAGAATTAAAAGTACTCAAGAACAACATCCATACGGCAGTGATGACAGGAACCAGGACGAAGCTAGACGCTATCAGGACGTAATACAGCGCACACACACAAAAGAACCGCTTTGCTTGTTTTTTAGCAATTTTAAAATTTCTATCCTCGTACTATATGAAATAATTGAAATAATTGAAGGGTTTGGAGGAGGAAGGGGCTAATGTTACATTTTAAAAAATGAATTCTCTGGGACAATGGTAAGCAATGAATACAGATAAGCAAATAAAACTAGGTACACCAAAGGTAGATGTCATTAGACCAGCTTCATACGCACACAAGCGGCAAAACAAGAAAACAAAAAAGCTGCAACCACTGCAACAATAAAACTTTGAACTTTAATTACTCGCAATTTCTGCTTTGTCATATAACCCCTTCATCTTCCAAGCAATTGAATTCAGATAGGCACGTTTACAAATTTGATTGAAAAAACGGTTGAGAGCGGATAGCCTTGTCCCAATGGTTCCAACAAATCTTGAAAAGATCTTGCTTTTGGTACACGCACCCAATGACCAAAATATAACCCTTATATAAAAGTCACGCATCGGTCGTATAAGAGTCTACGTCACGTAACGGTAACGAAACATCATGGTAGGATCATCAACAGGTTGCAGCAACCACAACAACGTCACATAATGACAGTGTGCGACATCAACACAAAGTCACAGAGGGCCGGTCACAATCATTTGCTGCAGTGTCGTAGTTAAATCGCATAAGACATATCACAAATGTGTCACACAGCACAACTCCTGTAAGATAATTCTGTCATGTTGTGAGTGTAATAGATCCCTGTAACTCGATGTGACGTTTTCGTTACTTTGTTGTGACACGTTGCGACGTCAAAGAAATTTTCCACGGAGGAATTTTCAGTGACGTCGTAATGAAGAGACACAAAACATATCCCAACAGTGGCAAAGCACTACTCTATTGAGTATGATCAATATAACTCACAATGAGGAGTATGCATTTCGAAAAGTCAAGGAGTCGGCAGTTATGCTCACCAGAAAATTCCTTGCTCCACGATTTCTGAAATCAACAAGGTTTAAACACATATTGCCATTTCTAATATGACAGTTTGTAGCTATGTAAGGACTGCGACGTCCCCCCCCCGCCCCCGAAGATAAATTCTAACGGTGCTAATACTCAGTGTGGAGTTGAATTTCGTCCATATATGTTTAGAACTTTACATCACCTGCCTGCACGTTAGATGAATAGCTATTTTCAACGACGTTAGCTACATCGTGTTTTCGGATATATCCATAGGCGGATTTAGGTCGCTAACTCTGGAGTGCAATAGTACCAGAATCTGAGAGAAGGGAGGGTACAACTTTATTAGCCACGGTTGTTTCAAAGTAGAATAATTTTTTATGATATACCAATAAATACCCAATTGCAGATTGTATCATTATTCTATAATATAGCACTGAATAATAAATATTTTTTAAAATGTCTTTATTTGCATGCAATTATTTATTTTGTTTGTTGTTTCGAATAAATAAAAGACTCTACTTCTTAATGAGTGTACAGTCATATTGCTCATACATTGGGGATGTGTGGTGATACACTGGGTTTGTTTCAAGCAAATTAACTTATATTGTAGCCATAAAAAACTATATTATTTTCTAAACAGCTGTTTTTGATAAATCATACTTAGTTTTTTTTTTTTTTTTCAAAATCGAACCAAAAATGTTGGGGGTGCAGCGCACCCCTTGGCACCGCCGTAATTCCGCCTATGGATATATCGCTCTTTTTGTCATTTCCTAACGTTCACGATAAAAAGAGAGGTTACTGTACCAATAATTTATCAAAGAATCGAAGTTGACAAAAATTTCTGTATAAAAAAACCACAACTTTTCTAACACATTATTTTTCAAGTATAGTGCATCAAGAAGAAAGGAAAACCTAAAATTCTATGTAATTATATCCGCAAAATGTAACCGCAAAAGAAAACAGGATGTTAATAATTTAGGCTTTTTGTTTACAAAAAAGAGATAAATGCTTGATAAAATTGTCAATGGCTTTAGTCGACAATCCTAATCGCTCTCGGCCGCACGAAACTTTTTATGAGGAAAAAAAGAAACGAAAATCTTTTCCACAAATGTCGCAACCAAACTCGACCCAACTACACCAAATTCGCTTGATAAAGCCTCACCTCTGATGCCATTATCTACATTAAAATTCATCAGAAGAACAAAGAATTGGGCAGAGATGAAAGGAAATCTGAAAAAAAAGGCGGAAACTTGTCATCGCGGTCATCAAGTCCTTTTGGCAGCGACCATCCTTGGCCTTAATATACTATTGTGGTCATCTCCGATTAGTTCCGCACAGTAGCAAAGGAAAATACCTTGAGGGTAGGCCGAGGCATTGTCTCCCCTGTCGAATTTTCATTAATCAGCTTTTAACTTAGGGAGCTAACTTTTTCTCATTCTTGTCCTAAATACTGAAAATGCAAACAAATATGCTAATCGGGACGCATATGTCAAAAATATTAAGCAGGTTTGTTTTGTAAGGGACCAAAACAATGGCCAAAGAAGCAGTCAGTTGTTGAATAATTTGCTACTATGTTCAGCTCGGAGGCATAATGAAAAGAAAGAAATGGCGATTAAAAGGGCACTCTAATTTGATTTATTCTGCATGTGTGCTATACACAGTACATATATAATGAATATTTGATAAAAAAATACCTTTGTTTCTTGTTAAATATTGTTGATAGTAAACATATATGAATAAGAATAAAATATCTATCTCTGCTTTACTTTTATTCTAATAACCATAACTCTTTTGCTGTTGTTTTTTGTTCAAAATAGCAAATTACAAAAATAATTAGTTTGTATTTTCATATTTGACTTTTTTTTAACTTTGAGACTGCTTTCTAAAATTAAATTTAAATTTACATAAGCTAGCTGAATGAGTAACTCAGCAAATATTTTCCTCCCTACAATTTTAATGGTTTATGATTAGTAAAAGAAGCAAAGTTGCTTGCTCTGTATAATTTGACGTAAGTTTAGCTGGAACTTGGAGGAAATTAATTTAACTTGAACAAAAAAAATAATAATTAAATAAATAAAATTAAAGAAAAAAAATAGACTTTTTTGCTTCTGAAAAGAAAACGCTTTTCAGAAATAATTTTCATATTTCTTTATGACAAGTAAAACTAATTTCCTTCTAAGTTATTGCCTAATGCCTAACTTGTATCAAATTATAAATAGTAAGCGTCCTTGATGGCTTTACTAATTTTAAGCCATTGAAGAGCTCTCAGCATATTTTAGCCAAAGAAAATGATAAAAGAGGTCTATTTAAATTTAGAAAGAAGACTTAGGAGGACCTTTTATACTTAAAATAAGAGGGCTTAGGAGGACCTTTATACTTAAAAGATATTTGAAAAACGTTTCTACTGTATATGTTTTTGTTTCGATGTAAAAATATCCCTAAACGATCAATTGAACAGCGCCCTTATAGATACATGATCCCTCTAACAAGATAACAATTTCACAGTGATAAATTACCTTTTTTAAGCATCAGGATTTTCAAGAATTTAAATTTTTAGTTTTTCAAAAACAAATCTTTAATTTTTGCAAACGTCAAAATAGTAACATGTATTCAACTGAAGAAAAATTAAATCGATCCATGTATAAATCTTCAAAACATTTTTAATTATACGGAACTTACTCCAGAAAAGTGACACGCTATGAAAATTGCATGATAAAGCACTAATAAAAAGAAATAAATGAGTGATTCTACAAATACTGGAATATTTCTAACATGTTAATTTCAAAAAATTAATTTAAAACTAAAAATCTAAAAAAACAAGAAAAATACTATATAAGTTGCATAATTAAAATAGAAAATCAGTAGAGCTTGATTGTTTGCATTTTATAGAATTTTTCATTTTTAATTTTTTTGCAAACATGTGAATGGTAAAATGAACAGGTGAATGACACAATGGGTATGTTAATAACACAATGGGTATGTTAATAACACAATGGGTATGTGAATAACACAATTGGTATGATTAATAAAATTTAAATAAATCAGTATATTAAAGAAACACAGATTTAGATAACTATCCCTGCAACATTTAACTTTTCACTTATTTCACCATTCACATGGCATTTGAGTCATCTACGTCTCTCAAATTGGAACATGTGAATGACATAAGAAAAATGGGCATGTGAATGACAAAACACAAGTAATAAGTTCTCAAAAAGTCATATCTGGATATATTTCGGCTAACTTCGAATAAGAACCCACAAATGTAAGCTTTAGAACTATTCATTGTCAAAATTTATTTACGTGTACATTTTACTTGCATTCTGTAGGTCATTTTAATGACAAAGATGAAAAACACTTGCATTGAAAGTTAAGTTTAGTTTGCTTTTTATCAAAAAGTAATTGCAGAACAGCAAAATTAATCTTCAGCTAGGAATAACAAAGTTCCATGTTTCATTTTAAGATGTGTTGACAGAGTTTGAAATAAAACATTTCAGAGAAAAGCATCTATAGGGGAAGACCGCCTATATTGGACCCCCTAAGAACAGGAGGCCTGTGTCGCTCAATGTGAAGCAAAACAGAAATGCAAAATAGGGCATCGTAAGCTAAATTTAATCAGGAACCCCCCTAGGAGCTTATATTTTCTGAAAATATGAAAATTATTTTTAAAAAAATTATCTTATAAAAAGTTGCAAAAGTCCAATTTAGGAATATGTGCGCCTAAATTGAACCATGCGCTTCCTAAATTGGACCGTACCAGGAAATCATAGAATAATTTATATTTGAACTATACTACTTTTTTCCAGGATTTGCAATAGAATTTCTTTTACTTCAGCTTCACTTAGGCAGTGTTGATAAACTCGCAGAAGGCATTTCATACACTTAATCATGTTTTTCACTTCATTTCTATGACAAATATTGCAATATCAATTGTTTTGTGCAGTTTTTTGCTTCTTTTTGTGTGACTTTTTCTGTTCTAAGCCTCTTTTATAAGGCGTTAGAATGATTGCTGCGATAGCCTTCCTTTTTGTTCCTTCTATTTTTTTGGCAAAGGTGATATGTGAGCCGGCTTTACAAAATCATAGTTAGAGTTGACAATCATGTTTTGATGAGAATTATCCGCTGTTTCTGCAGAACTTGTACTAATTTAAGTCGTAGCTAGTTCTTGTACATAGTGTACAACTTACACCGAACATGTAACCTGTTCACTTTGAGTAGTTTTACGCGGGCTACTTGTTTCTAATTTTGCTGCAGCAGAAGATGTTCTCGCCTCCATGTATCACATGCTCGATAACTGTATATGTAGACAAAGGGAATAAAGCCCACATCTATGTGCATGATGTGCTTAAAAAGAAAGCATTATTATACCTTACTCGTTAGCCAAGTTTATTGCATCAGTGTTCTTTATGTAAGTGCCTATCCATTAATAGAAGGGCATTCTTTTCACATTGCTTGGCTTAACAGTTTTTGTGAAATGTTGAATCAATTGTGTGAATTATCGTTTGTGATCCAACCTTTTTTTGAACAAGCATATTGTTTACCAGGGAAGCTTTCACAATAAGTTCATACATAGAACGTAATCTTTTGAAAATAAGCATGGGGAGCTTGCAATTCTGTTGCACTCATAGAGCAAATAACCAGTGTGTTTCTACCACGTTCACCTCTAATTACTGCCCCAACCTGGTGTTTACCTCTATACGTCAATATATTTTTGGGGCTTTTAGACAGTGAAAACACCGGCTTCATCTACATTGAATATTTTAGTAGCATATAAATTGTTTCCTTTTAAAATCGTTTCGAAAATATCAAAGAATTTCATATTTTTTCTCGGTAAACCAGCATAAATTTTATTTAAGGTAATAACTATGTTTAACAACTTGAAACTGCAGTTAAATGAATGAAGAGAAAAAACACATTCATTTTAAGAAGTTGCAGCTTCTGCTTGACAAAAATGTGCTTGATAAAAAAAGTTTAAATGAATATCGTGAATAGGTGTTGAAGTATGCTTAAAATAATTTTAATTACACTATTAAATAAGACGAGTCACCTATTTTATGTTACAATTAATAAAAAGTCTTGTTTAAAATCATATTCTTAAATTGGACCACCGGTCCAATATAGGAAAATTTTTTCGGTCCAATAAAGGAAAACACGCCATTTTTTATTCTTTAGCTCATTGCTCTGTCAAAAATTATCGCAATCGCGCATGTAAATACATCAATGCAATCCTTATTAAACAGAGATTTTAACACTGTAACAGCATTTTACCGCAATTAACAAGTTTTTGAGTTATCTTTCTAGAAACAAGACCGCAAAATAAGATTTCGCACGTCTTCAACACAAATCAAGCCGTAACTCACGCTAAACAGTTCGAACACTGGTGAAACTTCATACACATTGATTTTATTCCTAAAACTTAATATTTCTACTGTTAAAGTGTATCACAGATCTCTGTACTAGATTTTAAGCCTGAGGTCCAATTTAAGCAGTGGTCCAATATAGGCGGTCTTCCCCTACCTTTCAGACATGTGTATGACTGATAATCGCTGGGACAAAATTTAGATTCAGTTTTAGAAATAATATTTTCTATTATTTTGCTTTTGTGTTTTACATCTTGCACACATACACATTCAAAAATACAAAAATTTTGCGAAAAAAATCAATTATTTGTTTTAAATCTGGATTCCATAGATTGCAAAAATTACACCTACGGGACAGGGCATGTGGATGACATTTCAGTGTAATATTTTACTTTTTAAATGAATAATAATTAATTATTGACACTGTTGATAATCAGAATTATAGAACAAAAGACGCATAAAAATATTCCCAAAAGAGTTTTTTTTTAATTAGAAATAAAAAGAGTAATCAGTGTGGATCACAAATTTGCCCATTTTTGTAGAATCACCCAAGTATAATTTTTAAATACAAGAAATGCAGAAAGTATGCAGTTAATGAGGACAGAAACAAGAAGTTCTGTCAAGAACTAAACGAGCCTACTTTCCCGTACATCGACATCGGCATTGTAGCGTCTGATCAATATTCTCTTGATTATCTGAAACTAAAAATTATGTCAAACATATCTTTATAGCACTTAAAGCTGATTTCTGAAAGCAAAATATACCCCTCTCATCAGACAAAATAGACACGTAAAAAGTAAATAAACGAGTCAATAAAGTTTTGTCGCACCTTTTAAAGAATGTAACTGTTATAGTTCTTCCGTAGAAAAATTCCACAATCGTTTTCAAAAGAAAAAAAAATAAATAAATAAAATAAAAGTACAAAGAACTTCAAAACACATTTTATCAAAGAAAGAAAAAAAAACTCGTTCGTTAATAAAATGTCTTGAATTTCATTTTTAATCCGTTGCCAGTTGTTAAATATAAATAAGGAATAAAATGCTCTCTTGAATGAAAAATTTTTGTTAACAAAAAAAAAATCGTCTGATAAAAAAAAAAAAATAATAATAAATTAAACAAAACAAATAAATAAATAAACAAAAAATCGTCTGCCCAGTCAGTCATTTTTTCTGAGCCTGCATTTCCGCCATGTTTGCGGAGTCGGAGTCGGAATCAGAGTCCTCACAGAAGATTATTCAGAAAAGTACTTTACAATACATTATTTATCAAAACCATTTTCTTACAAAGTTAGTTGGAAGGAAATCCGCCTTGAAGTTCAGAATCAACATTCAATTTAAATTTCTCCGTAGGCGCTCATGTTAAATTTTTTTCTGAACGGTTCATCATTGAACGAAAAATGGTTCAAATTTAAAAGTGAAATATAGGAATGAGCCTCTCCGAGATCTTTCGAACAAAAAAAAGTTTATTCAATTCGGACTGTTCATTCAAAAGTTATTAGGTGTGAGAGCTTGTTTGAACGGTTCAATGTCGAACGAAAAATTGTTCAAATCGGAAATTTAAAAACAGGGATGAAGTATCCTTGCCGAGATCTTTCGAACAAAAAAAAGTTTGTTTAAATCGGACGGTTCACTCAAAAGTTATTAGGGGTGAGAGCTTGTTTGAACGGTTCAATGTTGAACGAAAAATTATTCAAATCGGAAATTTAAAAAAGGGAATGAAGTATTCTTGATAAGATCTTTCGAACAAAAAAAAGTTTATTCAATTCGGACGGTTTACTTAAAAGTTATTAGTTGGGGAAAGGTTGCTTGAACTGTTCAATGTTGAACGAAAAATTGTTCAAATCGGAAATGTAAATACGGGAATGAAGTATCCTTGAAAAGATCTTTCGAACAAAAAAAAGTTTGTTCAAATCGGACTGTTCATTAAAAAGTTAGTATCGCGAGGCAGGTTGTTTGAACGGTTCAAAGTTGAACCAAAAATTGTTCAAATCGAAAAATCAAATATGGGAATGAGCTGTACTCGCCGAGATCTTTCCAACAAAAAAAATTTTGTTCAAATCGGAATGTTCATTCAAAAGTTATTAGGGGGGGACAGACAGACCGACAGACCGACCGACCGACAAACCGACACACAAATTCCCCATCTCAATACCCTACTTTCAAATTTTTAATTTTTCGATATTTATTTCATTTTTTTGTTTCTTTTTGACTTTTTTTTACTTGGCGATATTTTTTTTACTAGGCGATATTTTTTGGACTTGGCAACATTTTTTAGATACATTAAGCCAATTTTAATGCTTTTTTCGTCTCTTTTATTTTTAACGGGAAAGTAGGCTAAAAAAGCGATTGTGTGCTGTGTATAAATATGTTTTTTGCTTGTTTTTTTTTCCTTTGAGCAATTAACACTGCTTATTACTTTCACGTTGCCGGGGCCCAATCTGCCGTCATCGTAAATAACGAGTCACGTGATCGTTTATGTGGCAAATGAACCACATGAAATGGGCAGCGATGCTGTGACTACATTACAAAACTAGCATATACATTACAAAACTAGTTGTTGAAATTACTCTAACTAATTAAATAAATAACTACATAATAGATCTTTTCTGTGATAAAAAATAAGAAAATTTACAAAAATATGCAAAGAACCACCGTTAACAAAATTTGCAATTAATGCATTTCGGATGGATCGTGCACTAATATTCTCCAATTAACGAGTTTAAATGAATCAAGAATATGAAAACATCAACATGCCAGCACTTCATATTTAGGCTAATTGAAATTCCCAATTTCCTCGATAAGTGTGGTATTCTGTTTTATCAAAAATCAAAATGCAATTATTACGGACTTAAGTCAAGACTTAACTCTACACTCTGTATAAAGCCTATCATTTAAGGGGGTCAATACTCCTTTTTCAAGTTAAAAAAATTACTGTTTTTACTTATAAGTGGACATGGCTTCTGTTATTTTCTGTAAAATTTTCTCTGAAGAGCCCTTCTCTCCCTTCTACCGAAAAATTATTTTGAAATGATGAGCATGAACTTCCGGTTTTGATTATTTCAAACATATCTTCGATTTTTACTTGAAGAGTAATCTTTTTGGGTTCTAATGTGCAGTTTCTTAAAGCTTCTTTAAAAATATTATAGGTTTTGATAACTTTTTTGGAAAGAAGCTTGAACCTTTGCTTCCATGTCACGAATTCAAATATTATGCTTCAATGTAGAAAACATTACTATTGACACCTACTTATTATGCTGCTTTTGATTTTATCACCATAATAATAGCAAAGGCTAATCTATTGTTTCCCTAACGGGATATACTTGAAGTTCTTCTCTTTTATCTTAAAACAAATCTATTGCTTGAGGACGATGCAAGAGGAACTTATAAAGAATAGTTCTGAATCAAAAACATTTTAGAATCAGAATTTTAGTGAACACTACGATTTTAAAGGATTTTGTCAAAATCCAGTTGACAAAAAAGTTTTTTTTTCTTTCTTTTTTTGCTCTTCACAGTATGATTAAAATATTATATGCAGAAATAACGAATTCCTTTTTTAGATTAAACGTTACGTGATGCGTGTAGGCCGGAATAGAGAAAAAAACATTGTGTTCGTGCAAAGACGTCATTACGAGTACTTATTTTTGCTACCATGTTCTTACCAATCTCTACGTTACAGTTGATTCAATTATTACCACGGATTAATTTACCGTACGAAATAATGCTTACCATCAGTTTAAATTGCTTTCTTAGTGATATGTGCCCTTCAAACACTATATATAAAATGGATAAAAACTAGTTCCAGTTCTATTTCATTTCTTGAGATCTCAACACAATAATGACATCTCAGAGTACCTAATCATTGCTTTTACATTTAGGCTTGAAGTTATCATTTTGTTTCACAGATCTTTAGATTGAGTAAAAAGAATAATAAAAGCTACATAATTTCTTTTTTTTTTTTAAATAAAGTAAGAATGACGTCTAACTCTGCTTCATGCAACTTCGTTACTACCCAGGTAGCACAAATAACCTTTAAACGCTTTATAAACGTTTTTAAGCGGTTGTTAAAAGGTTAATAACCATTTTCCAACCTTTAAAAAACGAAGTGTGCTACTTGGGTAAATAACCCATAATTTCAACAAACACACTATTTAACGTAACATTATTTACTTGAACTGAAGACGAGTTTGACAAATATAAGTGAAAGTCAGCTACAGTAAAACTGGGTGAATCGGTACACTTTTCAGCTTTGATTGTAAAAAAAGTAGTCAAAAGACTTCTTTTTTTTTTTTTTTAATTTAATTTTTTGAGTCAAAATTTCAGTCTTGCTTTGCTTTTGATATGCCAAGCAAAAGCAAAACCTGTTGAACAGTTTATGTGTATAAGGATTTAAAGGTATTCCGATTCCCCCAGCTGATAGGGGTCAATCGGAACAAATGCTAAAATTTTTCTTTTTTTTTTCAATTTAACCTGTAATAGGTCTCACAAATGTTAGTATTATTGATAAGGGAGAATAAGAATAGATTGTTACTGTCATATAAATGTTTATCTTCTATACCAGTAAACGTATATGATTTGTCAGAGTTCGAAAATAATTTTGAACTTATGAAAAATTAAAATTAATTTTAAGGAATGCATTTGAATTGAAATACAAAGATTTAACATAATTTGAAGTAATTCATGTCGTCTACAAATATGTGCTAGTTCTTAGAACTAGTAGTTGTGGCTTGGCTTAAGTTTTTTCATAGCATTTTTTGGAATGAACGCTGCCCTTTTTTTTTTTTAGCTTCTTGAAATCTCTGGGTTTCGGGGATCGTCCAGAAAGATTTTCCCTCTTATTGACCACTGTCTGTGTGCTGGACTTTTGCTACATAAAGTCTGTCTGACTTTCCCCCATGTATTTTAAATGAAAAGAAGTCTCCTGGAGCAAAAATATTAAATCTGAAACTTTCTGTCATTCTAAGATCTAGTTGTCCACGAGAAGGGGTAAGCAATAATAAATCCTTGTCCTTGTATTAAATAGAAGAATTGGGATTAGAATCTTGATTGTTCAAACAATTTCCTTTATATAAGTCTGAATTGGAAAAAAGAACAAAGTGTTCTGATTCATATAATATATCCGATTCTATATAATATATTCTGATTTGTAAAATAATATATTCTGATATACAGAATTTTTCATTTTTATGTCACAATTAAAAATTGTTGTCTATTCTAATGTGGCATTTTGTAGCTCAAATATATGTATAATTAAAAAATGCTATTCTAAGGTTTGAAATATAAAGAGGTCTGTACTTACATACAAAGTTTTGCAGACGATGAAAACTTGGTGTTTTTAGCATCCTGCTTTGCCAGGGCGTAGGAACTTAGTAAAAGCAGGGGGGGCCCGGTGCAGTACCAGAGCTTGGCGCTTTCTTGGGGGGGGGGGGGGGGTAAGACACACTTTGTCATAATTTACACTAAAGCTCAATTACAAAGTCACAAATGTTCAAATTCACATTTTTTTTTTTTTCTTTTGAATGAAACAAATTTAAAAACGCTACTTTAGCTTTTGATGTAATATTTGTTTAGAAATAGGAAGTCTGAAACTCTTATCCCGGAAAAATTCCCAAACGGTACCTTTTAAAAATGGCTTTTGACGATTTTTGGTGACTTTAGAAGTTAGAAAATTTTTGAAATAAAAGTCTTGAAAGCGAATTTAGGCTATCTTTGGTTACATTAGAGGCAGGAATTGGGGTAACAAAATCATCCTTGGTAATTTTCCTAAATTGTAACTTTAGGAACGCACTTTTAGATGATTTTTGATGATGTTGAGAACAAGAACCACTTCGACTTCCCCCTTTCTTTGCTGCTTATTGTGTGAATTTCCTAGAAAAAAGATCACATTTTTGAAATCAGGTTAGCGGTAAAAAATATACTACGAAAGGTTGTTGTAAGGGAAATTTTCCGGGGGAGCTGAGCCGGTGTGAAATATTCGAGGGGGAGCCCAAGCTCCCCCAGCTCCCCCGGTTCCTACGCCCCTGTGCTTTGCAGCCCTGCTCAGAAGCCAATAGTGTTTCCACAATGACGAAAAAAAAATCCTACTTGTTATGATATAACCTTTCTAAAAAAAATTTTACTGCCAAAAATCCCCTACGGTATATTTATGAAGAATTTCTTTGTATGGTCAGGAAGTTTTGTTCCGGTATACTGACGGTATACTGGTCAAGATTGCTCTTTCTTTTTATGTTACACAAATTATATTTTCCCAACACAACTGTGTATAAATAAAGTTAAATGATTTGCCGTTTTATAATTAGTAAGTAAAAATGCTCAAAGCAATTTACAGAATATCGTTCAGATTTATGTTTTAGAGGCTACAAATAATCCCTTTTTTGAATGGGAAAAGAAAAAAAGCTTATCATTAAAGGATGACTTATGAAAACAATAAAACACAGAATTAAAAATTAACTTTTCAGAGAGTAAATTCCAAATTAACCTTATAATTATTCAAATGGTTCACTGCCCTGTCTTGACGTTACGCTGGATGTCTTTTCAACTATCAATTTCTTTCCTCTGCAACAAAAAAGGATACCCATGTACTCTCAAAGCGCGCGCCTGAAATTCTTATCGCTATTTATGCACTTTTAGGTTAATTTCCGGTTTTTTAGCAAAAGTTTAGAGCTTTGTTTACAAAAAAAAGTTTCTTTTATAAGCTTTAGCATCTGTTACGCTGCTGTTTTTTTCTGTCAGTGGTCATTTCAGTCGTATTTTTAGCCTATGTAGATTAAATACTAAAAGCAAAAAGGATACATGAATACAATGATTAAAATAACTTGAAAACATTAAGGAAGGTTTATCTCGTAAAGAAAAATCCAAAATTAATTAATTAATTAATTGATATTATTACGAAAGGTTTTTCTCGTAAAGAAATGCCGAAAATAAATGAATTAATTAAGTATAAATAATGCTTGTAGAAATGGATGAATTAATAAATTAGCGAATAAATTCATCAATAAAATGATTAAATAAACATTTTACAATGAAAAAGTGAATGTACGGTAACGTCATTAGACAATGTGTATCTACGAAAAAATAGGCTAGTTTAGTTCTATACGAACTTCTTTTTTTAACTGGAACAAATTTTTGTACAATTGGAAGCAGCTTTATTTGAAAGGCATGGGGCAAAAGAAACATTTTCTTTGAAGCGAAAGTTCGCGTAAAAATTGTAATTTTGTTTAAAATGTCCATTTACTTTTTCATACCGAAAATTTTGGCCCTAAGGTCCTTCTTTAGCCCAAGCTTTTTAAAGATACAGCGCTCTCTGCGAATCTTCAGGTAGCCGATTTAAATTAATTTCGACAATACTGCCTCCTTGTGGCTGCTCCCTAGCGGATACTGTCAAAATAATTTTAAAACTGTTACCTGATGATTAGCTGAGAGCGTTGTATCTTTAAAAAAGTTTGGGCCAAAATAGCAGCATTTATTGTACGTTTATTTTCAAATTGTTTAAATATTGTATCACTCAATTTTCTAATTTTTGATATCAAATGACAATAAATATAATGATAATAATAATAATGTTGGTTAACTAACTGGATATGGAAAGTTTCTTTAGTACAGAATAAAATAAATGAATACGGATCAATAAATTCGGCATATAATTTATTCCACAGTATTTCCTAAAGTCTTGAAAAGAAACTATACTTAAATTTAAAATATATGCTTGGGAAAGTTGATATTGTACAAATTACTGAACACTAAAACATTGCTGCGAATGCCGCATCTACATAGAATGTTCTGTGGTCCCTTGGTCACAGCCACTCTTTTCGCCCCATGGATAATCGCAAACTAGGGACAATTGGCGTTATTTGGTGACAGGGTTCTGAGACATTCTGAAATTCATAAGGCTTTGTACGCTGAATGACATCATAATCGTAATTTGCCATCGGACAACAACGCTTGAAAATGTGGGCTGTGCTGTAAGGGTTCTTCTGTACGCAGCCTAGAAATAAAAATTATAAAATGCTTAGTTCTAATATTTTAATTTTGAGAAAAATTTTATTGCATCCAATGAAAGTATTATTAAATAAGTTAACATGGAAGATAATAAAAATTTCAGCAACTTTTTAAGAAAAAAGCACATACCAACAGAAGAGAAGACATAAGAATCGGCTAGTGATTGTAAATTTTCATATTTTTTCAAGCAATATAAAAACCTCAAGAAGGTTTCAATCGATTGAGGATGATATTCTGATGTTCCGAAAAACATAATTTTAATTCGAGATGTCAAAATGCATTTTTTTTCCCTTCATTATTATCGTGTTATGGTTTCCTGGTTAGAAAAAGGCAGTCGTACTCACCAGTATACCCGGGCACCACATAATCAGGCATGACGATATGGCCGTGGTTGCAAGCAGTTCCTCTATCTTGCAAAGCCTTCCACAGTCTGTGATCTATTCTTCCTTGTAGAGAGGCCTGCCTTCCCATCCACGGCATTCGATCCACCATTCTTTCTTCCGTCAGGGCTCGTAAAGTCCGAATTTCGTTCGGCCGGGGCAATATGATATTGTGAGTGGTCAGAGAATTGAAATGCTTGCCGACGTGAAATGAATCGTGAGGGGTAATGTCTAAAGATCTGCAATGAAGGTTTACGTTTGAAATCATTTCTAGACAACAATTTCAAGGAAAAGAACAAGACGTGTTCATCCAGAGAATTCGGTACCTATCCGTTAGCCGGGAGCAAGCAAAAAATTGCCAAATTATGTATTGCCAAATAATGTAGAATTACGCCAAATTTCATAGCTATAACTAGAATGTTTTCCACTTCTGTTTCGTTGATTTTTCTGTCATTCGCTTCGCTTGGCGACATTGGCGATTTTTGATTTTTCGCTTGCGCCCGGCTAACGGAGAAGTACCGAGAATACACAAGGAAAAAAGATATGATACTTGGTTTGGCGACTTATCTACTTAATACTTTGATGGATGTAAAAAAAAAATATTTTAAGGGCCCTGCTCCACATTGACGTAAAACAGAAAAATAAAGCAGAAACGTAAAATGGATTAAATGGTGTTCCTATGGAAAGTACCCGGATTTTCGGTTTCTGCCTTCGGTTTCGGTCGCGTTTTCCGCTGATGTGGAGCAGGGCCCTAACAGTATATGGCAACCTTATTCAAGTTATTGAATGCCACCAATTAGGGACTTTTTGGTCACAATAGTGATAAATGAATTGAAATCGCCAAAAAAAAAATGCCGAGAGACATTCTTTGATGTTACATTATTATTTAACCAAAAAATAAGACAAAACAGGTTTAAAATTTTTCTTAACTAAAGTTTTACAGCAATTGAACAGTCATCTTTCCCTTTTCTACAACAAATGTAACTAATGTCATTTGTATCCATCGTTATCAAACCCGGACCACGAGACGATGGGACCAATTGGAAGGGAAACCCTTTCAAACAAAAAAAACGAATTTTTGAAATCGGTCGAGGCGTCTTCGAGTAATCTTACAACGTACAAAAAAAAATCTCCAACGAATTGTACAACCTCTTCCTTTGTTGAATTCGGTTAAAAAGAAAGACTATTGTGAAAGTGTGTAGCGTTCTTCAAGCCCTATATTTATAATATAGGCACAGATGAAGGGGGAAACACCTTTAAAATCGGTATATTTTGATCTCTTTATATACGCCAATTGCCGTTATTCTTCCTATTTTAGCACAAATATGGGAATAAATTGGATGATTGAAAATTTAATCATATACATTCTAATATATCATTCCAGATAATTAACCTTACCCATCTTGGTATAGATGTGGAATGTAATCATGGCGAAAGCGGTTATTACGCTCTTCCATGGGGATGCAAGAAACTGCAATGAGTACCTAAAAATCAAAAGTAATTCATTCAAAGCTTTACAACGAAAGTAAAATAATCGTTAAAAAATAAATGGTAAAATAAAATTAAAACATCGCCAATGTTTAAATATCGCCAATGAAGGCTTTATTACATCTGTGTACATTTATTTAAGCTTATGGGGGGGGGGAATTCCTCAATGGGAAGTCTTGACAATTTTTCCAAATGCTGCCATTTTTTTTTAAATCAGTAAAGCCTTTCTGATATTACCACAATAAAATTGTTATCGTTTGTAATTGAACCGCTTATTCCAGAAACTAATCAAATGCCAAAAGTTCTAATTTCTGGAAAAAACTTATATCATCCTATACATGGTTTAATAGAAATTGCAATGCGTTTCACCATAAAAAATAGCACCTCAATGTGTTGAGGTGTTATTGAGAGTTTCTAGTGTTGTATAATCTTTATTGAAACATTTTGTTCATAAAAATGCTTTTCAGGATTTTTTAACTTGGTGCTTACTGGTTTCTAAAATAAACGGTTTAATTTTTCGATCCCGCCAAATACCCAGCTGTAGAAGGAACTTTTCAACTTACTTATAACTGGAAAGAACCTTATCGAAATATCATCACCTCTCATTTTAAAAATGTTACTAAAAGGTAAACGTTGCTAAAATTTAAGATTACTGAAATTAAACAAAACTTAAATGTACATTGAAAAAAATCCACCAAATAATCAAATTAAGCTAGTAAAGTATAAAATAATCTACGAAATAATAATAAAAAAAGTAATTCGCAATCATGAAAAGTTTCATTAAATTGTGATATTTAAGCATAAGGAGCCAAAATAGGAGCAAATATTTCAGCAGGGGGAAATTTTTTCCTTCAATTAAGCATGCTGAAAGTTATTATAATCATCATACTAAAAGCCACCATACAAGTAATGGCTCCTTAGATAACTCCCATTTCTATTTATTTAAGCGGACTCGAAATGAACTTATTCTTACTTAAAAGCTTACGAAAATGAAACTTACCTGTCATATTCAAACTATTAAGGACATTTTTTGATGAACATATCATTTTTTTGATTCGTTAAAAAAAAGAAAATATTCTAATAATAGCCGCAGTTACCGTTTACTATTCGGATAATGAATTTCATTCCCTTATTAAAGCAAATCGTAATAGGAAATGTTATATATTTTTTGGTGGCTCAAATCAATCTAGTAAAGTAGTTGGCAACCTTAATTAATCGCCAATGAACTTTCCAAGTTTGGCGAAAGCTAAGACCCAATTGAGGGGGGAGGGGTCCAAACACTTCCTCGCTGCGCCACTGGCAAAAGCCTGATCAACACAATGTTTACCTACGTAAAGTACGTAAGTAGTGAATTATTTTTCATCAAAGATTAAACAGAAAGATATAAGTTTTTCCTTGAGTTATACGAAACATTACATACAAGTAAAAAGTTAGTATTTTAACAGTAAATAAAAAATTTAGAATTGAATTTCAACATGAGTAGAAATATTACACGAAGTAGGGTCAGGTGGGGGAAAGTGGGGCTAAAATCGAGCTTTTTTAAAAACCGGCTCCAAAATCACATGATTAAATTAATTTTAAGGAAACTTTTGATGCATTTTATATACATTGGGTTCATATAGATTAAGTATGAAGCAAAACCATTTTATTTTGTTAGGTTGTTTTCTCTCAGTGGTACATTTAAAACATCATGTGTTGATAGCCCCTCACTTTCCCCCATGGTGGGGGAAAGTGGGTCTAGTACAGAAAGTAGTGAAAATTTAAACAAAAATGTGTAAATAATAATTTTGAAGTAAGCATACAATGAAATTAAAGTACCTTAATATCATTTAAAGCTACAAATGCGCTAAAAATATTTTTTATTCGTCATTTAACGAATAAAAACAACATCAGTTTTATTCTTTTTGCTGTCATTCACAATACTGAAACATTCTAGAACAATCTGCAACTTTGTAATATGTTCGAAAACGTGCCAAATGTCGCCAAGCTTGGCGACACTTAGGGATTTCTCGCCAAATTTGGCGACAAAATAAGTCGCCAAAAGTGTTGCCAAACTGGCGATATCTTGTCAATTTCTCATCAAACCTATTGACACCCATGTTAAACCAGTGGCAAAGGAGGAAAAACAGCAAGAAAAGTTTTTGCATGTAAATTAGCAAAACAAAGGCCAGTTTTAGAAAGATAACAAAAAATAAGCACATAAAATCATAAAAATAGTACCAATTCTCTAATTATGTAACGTCATCGTTAACTTTTAGGAAAGTTCAGCCATAGACCCACTTTACCCCACCTCAGAAAACCACTCATAATAAATAGTATTCTAAACTTTGTTTTTACATCTTTATGTGGAGCTGATCCTTAGATGTTTTACTACAAGTCGATATCAAAATTAATATCATTTGCCTATGAATAAAGCTTCTAGAGGAAAGTTCTTAAACAGCTAATTCTTACATATCGCATACAACGACCATAAAAAACAGTTTCGTAAACATTCAACTCGCTTAGAGTGTTCTAAAACTAACATAAAAGTATTTGCTATGATCTCAATTTATGTCTTAAAAAAAGATTTAACAAAATATTTTGATTAGAAAAGAGAAAATGGGTGTTTTTCAATATAGCCCCCCTTTCCCCCATAGACCCACTTTCCCCCACCTGACCCTAATCAATTAAAGCATCGCATTGGCACTCATTGCCAAACATAACTCAAAAGTTTTTTTGCAAGCACATATAATTTGGTGCTAGTTATTTAAGGGTCAATCCATGCGAAATCATACAGCAAAACTAAACAATGTTGCTCACTATTTTTGATTTTAAAAACTTTTTGCCTGTTAATTAGCTGTTATATTGGGAGCATGAAACAATGGTTTAAAAAATTTTAAACCTTCAGAATTTTTTTTGGCAAGCACTTTTCAGTAGCTGCGGAAGCGACTTTTCGTGAAAAGAGTACTTTTTGAAGATGCTTATAACTTTTTTATTTATAAATATATCAAAATGATTTAAAAACCACTTGATTGAGCAAAAAATGATCTAAATTTCTATACCAGTTATTTTTCTGATAATTAGTAACAAATTTGTGTAAAATTGGCTTAAAAATAAGATTTTTTGTGTGAAATTTTACATTTTTGGCATAAAAATATTAGTAGAAGGAATTAAGACTCACCCTTACTTTTTTTTTCCTTGAATAGATATCTCATAGGACTATTCCCAGAAGTAGTGTGAAACATTTGAAGACAGTCCTTTTTTTTATATAATTTGTCAAACTTGGCATTTTGGAGAAAAAGTGCTAACTTTGGGATTTAATATCTGAAAAGGGACTAAATGAAAATCTACAAAAATTTAACTGGATAACCTTCTTATTGTAGTAAATAGAAAATTTTTTATGAGTGATATCGTTCCAGTTTTAGAGATATGGAACCGCGAAGTTGACTTAAAAATCTCATATATTTTGACGTTAAAAAATCATCACATAATGCAAAATTAATTATTCTCATAATATTAGATGAGTTTTTTGTGGTATAAACTAACCCTTTTACCAAAACATATAATATTTAAATTTATTTTCCATTTACAGAAAGAAATAATTTAGATATTATGCTTCTATAAATGCATTTTTTTCTATAGTCATAAAAACATGATTTTCCACTCTAAAGCTGTTCTTTCACGGTCTTTATGCATCTAGTGAGCAAAGAACAATTATAGTTTTAATCTAACCTACAACTCTTCACTCATTTTTAAAAGTTTAAAGCGTTAAAACCCCCCTACAGCACCAAAAAGTCTCGCTCAAAATCCGAATTTAAGCTCTAGATCCTGCCATTTTCCGTGAGACTGCGTCTGTATAACAGCAGAAAATGGCGGACGTATTTTTGCGGAAAAGGGTAGGATCTAGAACATTGTTTCCATACCTTTTCAAGCTCATCGCCCCTTCAAGATGCTGACTGACACCTGCCCCCCTCCTTCTTTTTTCTTCCTCAAAAAAACCATAATTTGGAGCAAGTGAACATCTCTAATATTAAAAATATAAGTACCTAACTTTAATTTGAAGTAAAATGTACGCAATAAAGATACTACGACTAATCACTTTTAAACTAAAAATATTAATTAATAAATAAAATACCTTTATTTTTTTTTCTTTCACGAAGCGAACTGATATAATCTTTTGAAGGGAAACATTTAACTAAGATCATTGACGTACTTATCAAAAAACAGAAATACATTTTTCAAGAAATTATTTTCTTTTCTACGCTGGAATCTGGGTAATTAAAATCATTGAAACAAAAAATTGGAAGGAAAATAAATTGAAAATCTGAAAATTCATAAAATTGACAGTGAATGATAAAATATTCACTAAGGTTAATCCGAGGTGCAAAGAGGAAGCGCTTGAACTTCAATTTGTTTCTTTCTTAACGTGTAATTAATTGTCTGCACACTGAACAAGCGGTTTCGTACATATTTACAATTTCGATTTTCGATACCCTTTTTTACTGCTATTTTCTCTTCTAAATACCCATCGCCCCCCTATAGCACCTTAAGAATTTACCGCTCCTTTAGGTACTTATATTTTTAATATTATAGATGTTCACTTGCTCCAAATTATGGTTTTTTCCAGGAAGAAAAAAGAAGGGGGGCGATAGGTGTCAGTCAGCATCTTGAAGGGGGTGATGAGCTTGAAAAGGTTAGGAAACACTGCTCTAGATCCTACCCTTTTCCGCGAAAATACGTCCGCCATTTTCTGCTGTTATACAGACGCAGTCACACGGAAAACGGCTGGATCTAGAGTTTAAATTCGGATTCTGAGCGACTTTTTGGTGCTGTAGGGGGGTTTTAACGCTTTAAACTTTTAAAAATGTGTGAAGAGTTGTAGGTTAGATTAAAACTATAATTGTTCTTTGCTCACTAGATGCATAAAGACCGTGAAAGAACAGCTTTAGAGTGGAAAATCATGTTTTTATGACTATAGAAAAAAATGCATTTATAAAAGCATAATAATCTAAATTATTTCTTTCTGTAAATGGAAAATAAATTGAAATATTATATGTTTTGGTAAAAGGGTTAGTTTATACCACAAAAAACTCATCTAATATTATGAGAATAATTAATTTTGCATTATGTGATGATTTTTTGGCGTCAAAATAAATGAGATTTTTCAGTCAACTTCGCGGCTCCATATCTCTAAAACTAGAACGATATCACTCATAAAAATTTTTCTACATATTTACTACTATAAGAAGGTTATCCAGTTAAATTTTTGTAGATTTTCATTCAGTCCCTTTTCAGATATTAAATCCCAAAGTTAGCACTTTTTCTCCAAAATGCCAAGTTTGACAAATTATATAAAAAAAAGGACTGTCTTCAAATGTTTCACACTACTTCTGGGAATAGTCCTATGAGATATCTATTCAAGGAAAAAAAAGTAAGGGTGAGTCTTAATTCCTTCTACAAATATTTTTAGCTGTCCGAAAAAATGGAGAGCGCGCGCGATAGCGCGCGCGCGCTAGCGCCGATGCGAATCAGAGATTAAGCGCGTGAGTGCGAGAGAACGCAGCAAATTTCATAGGGGCTGGGACATAACGGGTTGGGGAGAAGAGAGTAACTGTACAGAAATTTGAGAATCATTGTTGGTGTGCTGGGCAAGGTCAAGTGGTTTTAAATCATTGTTGGATATATATTATAAATAAATAGGGGGAAAAAGTTTATAAGCAACATTCTGACAAAGGTACTCTTTTTCCAAACGCAAGAAGTCGCTGCCGCAGCGTACTGAAGAAGGGCTTGCCAAATAAAAGTCTGAAAGGGTTAAAATTTTTTAAAAGCGCAGTGTTGTCAGGCTGCGGGGCGCGGAGGAGTGATAGAGACATTAATTAAACAGGGCAAAGAAGTTGGAGGAGGAGCAGAAAATAGTCAGCAAACAGGTCTGTAGATCGCACATGGAGTGACCCAATTGCGAAGTTGTACAGTAATGAAGCGTAAGCTAGCTAGTTTTGGCAGTTGATTCCTGTGCTTTGAGACAAGTTTTAAACTGGAACCTCTGCAGCCAATATTATACTGTAAGAACAACAGCTTTTTTTCCAGTGCGGATATCAGAACCAAGACACTTAATAATTAACCGCATGAGCTGTTGTTGTGCATGGGGAAATATGAGCGTAGTTAGAATGATTCATCAAGAGGCCGCTCAATAGCACTCAGCATCAAACGTAACTGGCTGTTTACATGAATCAATCGAATAATACACGAACTTAAGGATGATCGGTGAAGCGTTTTTCCGTCAGTGATTACGAAGATATCACAAGCGTGGCAACGGGGGGGCCGAGGAACACTTCACTACCAGATATGACTTGTCGTGTGCAACTCTACTTTAAATTTCGGGCCGGCTACCTTTGAGTATAGCAACAAGGTAGCTTTGAAATGTTCACCAAACGCTTAATTCTTCACACCACTAGCAGATTTATCGTAGGTCCAAATTCGAAGTTTTGCGTTTGTTTCTAGAGACTGACGTATATTATTACTGGGAGAGTGGGGTAATACGTGGAGATTGAAGATAGGGTGGTGATGTTAGGGTGACTGTGTGCGTGGGGGGTATTTAAATGTTGTGAAGAAGGTTGTGCGTAGTGGATGTTATTGAATGTTATTAGAATGGTAGGGTGTTGAATAGGGGACATGGTTAGGTGATGGAGGGTTTATAAGTGAGTGAGTTGCGTGGCGAGAGGATGTGAGGGGGATATGTTGTGGAGTTAGGGACAGCGCGTTAGTGAGTGAGGTCAGGGTGGAGTAGTGACGCACGATGTTAGATGGAATGGTGTTGGTGGGGTTTAGGTAGGTGTGTGGGGTGGGGATAGGTTGGTATATGGAGGAAGAGTTGGGTTATAGGGGTGGTTTGTGTTTTGTGTGGAGGGGGGGTGGTGGTGTTGGTTGGGGTGGTTTTGTGGGGTTGGGGGTGTGGGTGGTTGGGTGTTATGGGGGTGGTGGGTGTGTGGTGTGTTTTGGTTGGGTGGGTGTGTTGGGTGGGTTGTGGTGGTGGGGGGGGTTGGTGGTTGGGGGTTGGTGTGGGTGGGTGTTGGGTGTGGGTTGTTTGGTGGGGTGTTGTGTTTGGGGGTGTTGTGGGGTGGGGGTGTGGTTTTGTGGGTGTTGTGGGGGTGGGTTGGTTGGGTGTGGGTGGGTGTTGGGGGGGTGTGGGGTTGTGGGGTGTGGGGGTGGGGGTTTGGGTGGTGGGTGGGGTTGGTGTTGTGGTTGGTGTGGTGGGGGTTGGGGTGGGGTGGGTGGTGGGGTGGGTGTTGGGTGGGGGGGTGGTGGTGTTGGTGGGGGTGGGTTGGGTGGTGTGGTGTGGGGTGTGGTGGGGGTGTGGTGGGGGGGTGGGGGTGTTGTGTGGGGGTGGGTGGTGGGGGTGGGTGGGGGGTGGGGGGGTGTGGGGTGTGGTGGGTGGTGTGGGTGGGGGGGGGTGTTGTGGGGTGGGTGGTGGGGGTGTGGGGGGGTGGGGGTGGTTGGGGGGTGGTGGGGGGTGTGTGGGTGGGGGTGGTGGGGGGTGTGGGGTGGGTGGGGTTGTGGGGGGGGGGTGGTGGGGGTGGGGTGGGGTGGGGGGTGTGGGGGTGGGGTTGTGGGGTGGGGGGGGTGGGGGGGGTGTGGGGTGGGTGGGGGGGTGTGGTGTGGGGTGGGTGTGGGGGGGGGGGTGGTGTTGGGTGGGGTGGGGGGTGGTGGGGTGGGGGGTGGGGGGGTTGGTGGGGGTGGGGTGGGGGTGGGGTGGTGGGGGGTGGGGGGGTGGGGGGTGGGGGTGGGGTGGTGGGGGTGGGGTTGTGGGGTGGGGGGGGGTGGGGTGGGGGGGTGGGTGGTGTGGGGGTGGGTGGGGTGGTGGGGTGGGGGGGTGGTGGGGTTGGTGGGGGGGGGTGGGTGTGGGGGGTTGGGGGGGGGTGGGTGGGGGGGGTGGGGGTGTGGGTGGGGGGTGGGGTGGGGTGTGGGTGGGGGGGGTGTGGTGGGGTGGGGGTGTGGGGTGGGGGGTGTGGGGGGGTGTGTGGGGGGGGTGGGTGGGGGTGGGGGGGTGGTGGGGTGGGGGGGGTGTGGGGGGGGTGGGTGGGGGGGGTGTGGGGTGGGTTGGGGGGGTGGTGGGTGGGGTGGGGGTGGGGGTGTGGTGGGGGGGTGGTGGGGGTGGGGGGGGGGGGTGGTGGGTGGGTGGGGGGTGGTGGGTGGGTGTGGGGTGGGGGGGTGGTGGGGTGGGGTGTGGGTGGGGTGGGGGGGTGTGGGGGGGTGGGGGTGGTGTGGGGTGGTGTGGGGGGTGGGTGGGGGTGGTGTGGGTGGGGGGTGGTGGGTGGGTGGGGTGGGGGGTGTGGGGTGGTGGTGGTGGGGGTGTGGGGGTGGTGGGGGTGTGGGGGTGGGGGTTGGGGGGGGTGGGGTTGGTGGGGTGGGGGGGTGGGTGGGTGGGGGGTGTGGGTGGGGGGGTGGGGGTGGTGTGGGTGGGGGTGGTGGGGGGTGTGGGGGTGGGGGGGTGGTGGGTGGTGGGTGGGGGGGTGTGGTGGGGGTGGGGGTTGGGGTGTGGGGGGTGTGGGGGGGTGTGGGGGTTGGGGTGGGTGGGGTGGTGGGGGGTGTGGGGTGGGGGGGGGGGGTGGGTGTGGGGGTGGTGGGGTGGGGGTGGTGGGGGGGGGGGTGGGGTGGGGTTGGGGGGGGTGGTGGGGGTGGGGGGTGGTGGGTGGGGGGGTGGGGGGGTGGTGGTGTGGGGGGGGGTGGGGGTGTGGGTGGTGGGGGTGGGGTGGGGTGGGTGGGGGGTGTGGGGTGGGGGGGTGTGTGGGGGGTTGGGGTGGTGGGGGGGTGTGGGGGTGGGGGTGGGGTGGGGTGGGGGGGGTGGGTGTTGTGGGGGGTGGGGGTGGTGTGGGGGGGTGGGTGGGTGGGGGGTGGGTGGGGGTGGGTGGTGGGGTGGTGGGGGGGTGGGTTGGTGGGGTGTGGGGGGGGGGGTGGTGGGGTGGGGGGGGGTGTGGGTTGGGGGGTGGTGGGGGGGGGTGGGGTGTGGGGGTGGGTGGGGGGTGGTGGGTGTGGGGTGGGGGGGGGGTGGTGGGGTGGGTGTGGGGGGGGTGGTGGGTGGGGGGGGGTGGGGGTGGGGGTGGTGGGTGGGGGTGGGTGGGGTTGGGGGGGGTGGTGTGGGGGTGGGGTGGGGTGTGGGTGTGGGGGGTGGTGGGGGGTGGGGGGGTGGGGGTGGGGTGTGGGTGGGGGGGTTGGTGTGGGGTGGGGTGGGGGTGGGGGTGGGGGGGGTGGGTGGGGTGGGTGGTGGGGGGTGGGTGTGGTGGGGGGGGTGGGGGTGGGGGTGGGTGGGGTGGGTGGTGGGTGGGGGTGGGGTGTGGGGGGGGGTGGGTGGTGGGGTGTGGGGGGGGTTGGGGTGGGGGTGTGGGTGTGTGGGGTGGTTGGGGGGGTGGGGGTGGGGTTTGGGGTGGGGGGTGGGTGGGTGGGGGGTGGGGGTGTTGGGGGGTGGGGGTGGGGGGTGGGGGTGGGGGGGGTGGGTGTGGGGGGTGGGTGGGGGTGGGTTGTGGGGTGGGGTGGGGGTGTGGGTGGGGGGGGTGGTGGGGTGTGGGGTGGTGTGGGGGTGGGGTGGGGGGGTGGTGTGGGGGGGGGTGTTGGTGGGGGTGGGGTGGTGGGTGTGGTGGGGGTTGGGGGGGTGGGTGGTGGGGTGGGGGGTGTGGGGGGGTGGGGTGGTTGGGGGGGGTGGGGTGGGGGTGTGGTGGGGTGTGGGTGGGGGGTGGGTGTGGGGGGTGGGGGGGGGTGGGTGGTGTGGGGTTGGTGGGGGGGTGGGTGGGGTGGGGGTGGGGGTGGGGGGGGTGTGGTGGTGGGGGTTGGGTGGTGGTGGGTGTGGGGGGTTGTGGGGGTGGGTGGGGGTGGTGGGTTGGGGGTGGTGTGGGTGGTTGGGTGTGGGGTGGGGGTGGGTGGTGTGTGGGTGTGGGTTGGTGGGTGGGGGTGTTGGGGTGGGGTTGGGTGGGGGGTGGTTGTGTGGGGTGGGGTGGTGGTGGGGGTGGGTTGTGTGGGTGGGGGTGTGGGGGGGGTGGTGTGGGTTGGTGTGGTGGGGGGTGGGTGGGGTGGTGGGTGGTGTGGGGGTGGGTGTTGTGGGGTGTTGGGGTGGGGGTGTGGGTGGGGTTGGTGGTGGGGGTGTGTGGGTGTGTGGGTTGTGGTGTGGTGGGGGTGTGGTGGTGGGGGTGGGTTGGGTGGGTGTGGGTGTGGGGGTGGTTTGTGGTGTGTGGGGTTGGTGTGGTGTGGGGTGTTGTGGTGTGGTGGGTGTGGGTGGGTTGGTGGGGTGGGTGTGGTGGGGGTGGTGTGGGTGGTTGTGGGGTGGGTGGGGGTTGGTGTTGGGTTTGGTGTTGTGGTTGGTGTTTGGGGGTGTTGGTGTGGGGGTGTGGGTGGGGTTTGGTGTGGTGGGGGTGTTGTGGTTGTGGGGGGGTGGGGGTGTGTTTGGGTGTGGTGGGTGGTTGGTGGTGTGGGTGTGGTGGGTTTTGGGTGTGTTTGGTGGGGGTGGTGGTGTTGGGGTGTTGTGGTGTGGGGGGGTGGGGGGGTTGGTGTGGTGTTTTGGTTGGGGTGGTTGGGGTGTGTGTTGGGGGGTGTTGGTGTGGGGGGTTTGTGTTGGGTGGTGGTGGTTGTGTTGGGTTGGTGTGGGTGGGTGGTGTGGGGTTGGTTGGGGTGGTTGTGGGTTGGTTTGTTGGTGTTGGGGTTGTGTGGGTGGTTTGGTGTGGGGTGTGTTGTGGGGTTGTGTGGGTTGTGGTTGTGGTTGGTGGGGGAGGTATTGGTGTGTTTTTTGGGTTTGGGTTGTTGGTAGTGTTTTTGTTGGTTTTGTTTGTGTTGGGAGGTGGGGGTTTTGGTTGGATTGTTGTGGGGTGGTGTTTTGAGGGTTTTAGGGGAGTTGTGATTGTGGAGTGGGTTATTGGGTGGAATGATGGTTTTGTTTGTGGTGGTGTGTTGTTGGGGTGGGATATGGGGGGGTTATGTGAGGGGGGAGTGTAAGAGGTGTGGGGTGGGGGTTTGGGGGGTTTTGGGTTTGTGGGTGGTTTGTTTATTGGGTTTGTTGAATTTGTTGTGGGGGTTATGGTTTGTGGGAGGTGATATGTAGTTTGTTTTGGTTGAGTTGTGGTGGATGTGTGATGTGGTTGGGTATTGTGGTGGGATGGTGATGTGGGGATGGGTTGTGTTGGTGTGTTGGATTTTTTAGATTTTTAGTTTTGTTATTAATTTATGTGTGTTTATTTAGTATATTGGTAGGAGTTGTAGTTTATGGATGTTGTGGGGGTATTATTTTTATTGAAGTGTTAGTTGGGTTTAGTAGAGATGTGAGTTTAGTATGAAGAGTTGTTTTTAGGATGTGTGAAGAGATTTTACGTAGAGGATAGTTTAACTTGAGTGTAGAGCTCTCTGAGATGTCGGTGATGCGTTGTTGTAGGCGAGATTCAGATTTTTTGCACTGATGAGTTTTCTTCGTATAATTGTTAGTGTGTGATAGCGATTTTAGAGTGGTACGAAGATTAGAGTAGATAAAGATAAATTGTCATTCTATTTGATAGAGAATGATTTGTCAAGCTGCGTCGTGACTAGAAAGCGAGTGATAGGTATTCAACTTTTAACTACTTATAAGCTGATTTAAGATTGAAAAAATTAAATTTTTCATTGCTCAACGTAGTTAAAAGTTACATTGTTGTTCAAATCAATTTTAAATGCGACATTTCAAGCCAAGGCTTAGCTCGGTAAACCTTAATTGTAACTTTTATTGTTTCAAAATACTATGGTAGTTTTGCGATAACGTTAGTATTTAGTTTAGTAGTAGCCTTGGGTATTTGATTTTAATATAGGGTATCACTTTTGTAGTAGTTGTAAAAGTGAACGTGTCTTTGATCTCTTTGAAAAGTTGTCAGAACGACGGCAGTAGATGGCGATGTTGTGCAAACGTACAAGATTTTACAATGCCAAGGAACAGGGTACCAACAGGCAGACTAACAGGAAGGTGTCTACTACCTAGACAATATTAGACAATTCAACAATGCTTTGGCCTTCGCTTCAGTCAAAGTGGACTCAGTTAACATTCCTGGCAGAGGTCCATATTGTTTTAAACTATATGGTCAAGTGCACCATATGATCGGGAACTTGCAACCTCCGGCAGGGACTACACCAACTTACGCTGGACTTTTCTTTATAGATTTCGATACTGCGCTGCAACTTCGGGCAGATAATGAAGCCAATAAAAACTGTCGTATTAAATTTTAAGTTTAAAGGTTTTTTTTTTTTTTTTTTTTTTTTTTTTTTTTTGCGGAATTCCGCACGGGTCACCTAGTTGTTTTTACTATAACACCAACCAATATTTCTTCTTCTCTCAATTTTAAACTTTTTTGGCTGCTTTAGCATTAACCTAAATATAAATATACTATCAAAAATACCCGGCGTTGCCTGGGTCAGTAAAAATATTGAGAAACAATTTATAATCGTTTTTTTTTTCCTAAACTAAAAGAACTCAAAACGTACTGCTTTGACGATTTAAAATGTCGCTAAACTGTTTTGGGATACCTAGGATAATTTTGCTCCCCTCCCTACTTTATGAAAATATGCTTAGGTATTATTAAGTCAGTGATTTTTGTCAAAGAAAAATTGTCATTTAATGCTGAGAAAATATTGCTGACCATGAAATGACGCTAAAAGTTTTTGTCCTAAGTGATTTCGAAACTAGTAGGGAGTTGACAATTATTTGTGGGAAAAACACAAATTAATGGTGGTTTTAGTTTTGGGGTTTGATTAATTTCGTATGCGGATTACTTTACGCTTTGACGTAAGTTTTAAAAGTTTTTTAATAACTACTTACAGAATCGGCCAAAAAAAAAAAAAAAAAAACCCTGAACTTTTCTTCAACTGTGGGAGTATTATCTCGATGATTAAGATTTCGACGCAGACAAATATCAGACAACAATCGCTTTATTTTAGTTACTAGCGGTACCCGCACGGCTTTGCCCGTGGTATAAAATTAAAAGTTCATTTGTAAAAAAATGATATAGCAGAAAAAAATACTCTATTTTAGTTATAATTCAACTATAATTCCTTCAAAGTATGATATAAAAATTTGGTATGGACCCTACACTACTTCCTTTTACGTGTAAATTTCTTAGTAGATGCCTTAAGTGCTAAAATAGTGCTTGAAGTGAGTAAGATAACAATTCAAACATTTGCATCCCTAGTTTTACCACGAAACAATGCAAAAAAATGTTTTACAATGATTAATCTCCTAAATATCGCCGATTTTAACATCATTCAGTAGATTTTTCGCAAAATATCGCCAGTAGCGCCAAATTGAACCCCAAAAAAAAATTTTTTTTTCGCTAAATTTATTGCCAACTTGGCGATATGTCGCCAAATTGGCGTCAAACACTTGGTGCCCAAAAGCTTGGCGAGATATCGCCAAGTGGTCGCGCCAATTCATATCACTTTGGTCTGCATTGAAACCCCTGATTACCCCATAAAAGGGGTAAATCACCCCCTTGGGGACATTCGAATGCAACCCCAAAGATAGGTGCACAAAAATAAGCCAAAAGAAAAAATAAGAAAAATTTTGTTGCTCACAGAAACCAACAGAAATCTTACCAAAGTTTAAAAGAAGAAGAAAGTTTTCTTTCCTAACTTCAAAAACAAAATAATACATTTTCCGAAATGACATACTTTAGAAAGAACGTTGCAATATCGCAATAAGATAGAAGTAAATATACTGAAATAGAATTGAATGCCAAATTGTAAAAAAGTCGCCAAAAAAATTAATTTTTTAATATTGTCCTTTCATCTATATACATAAAAAGACTACTTCTGAAAACCGTATGTCCGGGGTAATCTTTCCAAACTACTGGACCGATTTTAAACTATTTTTTGCACCGTTAGATAGCTACAGTAAACAGAGAGCAGGATAAGCTATAATTTATTTCTAAAAAAGCTTAGTTTAAAAAAAGTTATTATGGAAAAATAGCAAATTTCATTTAATTTCCCCATTAAATAATTAAATTTTCAGTGCATTGTTGCAAAAAATTTGGTTTGCCATGCAAACAACAATATTAATAGTAATCATGGTGAAAAATTTTGAAACCTAGGCTTCGCTGGAGTAAGTATGAAAATTTTATTGCTTTCTTAGGGATTTTTTATATTTCATTTATGCCAATAATCGCTAACGTGGTAAATAAACAGGGAATTGATTTCGGCAACACATAGAAAATGGAAAGTGTTTATTGCGAAAAAAATTTCTGAAGCACATCAGTTGTTTTTACCAATTTGGCTTTAACATATTGGCAAAAAAGCATATTTTTTCCTATTCTGGAAGCTGCATGGTTATAAGTTTAATACAGCCTGGATTCGTGTGCTCTAAGGTTAGAATAAAAACTGAAATCTAAATTTCCAATTTCGGAAAATTTGATACGAATTTTGACTATTTAATTTTTTTTACCATTTTTCTTGATGCCAAGAAAACGCTCCGCACTAGATTCTACTACACCAGATGGGAAACGCAAGCGCTTGGAGCGGGCTAATGAGATACCAGAAGCCAGGGATCAACGGCTACAGCAAAATCGTGGCCGAAGCAGCAGCACTTTTTAGCTCAAAACATTGAATGGTTTAGAGGGGCCTTCTCTTACAGCTCTACCAACGACTACAATTCCAACAACAAGGTCACTATTGGCAAAATGGATAATGTGTGTACATTTTGTGGTGCCATGAAATGGCCAGGTGAGACCCCAGGTATGTGCTGCACTAATGGCAAGGTCAGGTTGCAAGCACTACAACCTCCACCGGAGGTCCTAACGAAACTTCTTACTGACGACACAAAAAATGCTAAGCACTTCCACTCCAACATCTGGAAGTACAATTCTGCGTTTATGATGACCTCTTTTGGTGCACACAAAAACCTTACTGACAGAGGATTTTGCACCACATTCAAGATCCAGGGCCAGGTCTACCACCGCATGGGCAGTTTGCTACCACAAGCTGAAAAAGAGCCCGAGTATGTCCAAGTGTACTTTATGGGTGGTGACCAGCAGGTGGACCAGCGCTGCAGGCTCAATCAGGGTGTAGATCGCCCCATCATACAGGATCTCCAGACCATGCTCCATGAGACTAATCCATACGAACATTTCATTTAATTTCAGTAACAGGGAGCAGGATAAGCTATAATTTATTTCTAAAAAGCTTAGTTTAAAAAAGTTATTATGGAAAACAGTTAATTTTATGTCATTTCCCCATTAAATAATTAAATTTTCAACCCATTGTTGCAAAAGTTTGGTGCCATGCAGCAACAATATTGATTGTAATCATATTGAAAATTTTGAACCAAGGCTTCTCTGGAGTAAGTATGGAATTTATTGCCTTCTAAGGATTTTTATATTTATCTGAGCCAACAATCGCTAACGGGTGAAATAAAAAAAAATTGATTTTGGCAATAGTTAGAGAATAGAAAGTGTTTATAGTCAAAAAAATTTCTAAATTAGGTACATAAGATGTTTTCACTTCACCAATGTTGTCACGAGGATAGAAACTAATAATGGGACTTATTTAACGAGTAATATTTGGAAATGGTTAATTTCAGTGCGATTGATACTGTAAATATATATTTATTTTAATACACCAAGCTTATAACATTTCCTATTTACCTAAACATTATTTGCAGCTTGCATTTGTATTTAGGGTGTGTAATACAGTTTTTTTTTTAGTTTATCCCAGACAAAAAAAAAAAAAACATTGTTTACAGAAGTAGCCATTTATGTATGTAGATGTGCAGTTTAATGCTGAAAAAATTATGAATGAGTTTCACTGAAATACATTAACCGGCAGAAACCCGGGCAGGGCCGGGTACCCGGCTAGTTATTTATTAAATGCAATTATTGCTGCAAATTACAGTCCAACAATAAATAATCACATTGCAAAGTATATTCGGAGCAATTTTTTCTTTTAAACTCAACTGATCCTAAAAATTTTAAGTATTAGTCATAGAAATTTCGTGCATTATTCTTCACAATGATAATAAAAACAATAAACATCGACAAAGATCAACCAGCAAACGATAAATTAAAAGCTAAATTCGTTCACTCAAGCCATTTGCTGCAATTTGTATTGAAATAAATTAATAATGAAGTAAAATATGTTTTGCAGACGATAAATTTAGAATGGTATCCTGTATTTTAAGGAAAGGACTCGATTTCTCATTTGATTGACAGGTGCCATCTTATCACGGTTTTTAATATTTCATTTGACTAATTTTAATAAGGCTTGGAGTTTGGATTGTTACAAAAACAAATACATTTTTAAAATTATTAAGGGAAAAAGAACGAAATAAAAACGTAACCATGGTAACAACATGAAAAGTTGATTTCCGTTGATAAAATAATTCATTTCATCTCTATTTTCAAACAAATTTTATTCGCGAGCAAAGCCATTTTAGAATCGTTTGGCTTGCTTTACTGAAGGTAAGCCTTGAATTTCGGGATTCTAAAAACAATTGTTACAGCTCTCCTGATGATCGTAGAAACTTCGAAAAAACGTCATTTTGTGCAGAAAATTTCAAGCTTTCGAATGACATAAGACTTGAAAATGTGTATGGAATATTTCTTCCCTATTTTATCGAATTTCCTCTAAGAATTCGAATAGAAAAAGAACGAAATGGAATGTTCGAAAAATCGCTTCGAGGTGCAAAACTACATGCTACAAACTAATTTTGTGCCAAGTGGCATGAAAATCGACCGAACGGTTTTGGCGCTACGCGCGTGACAGACAGACAGAAAGAAAGAAAGAAAGAAGGACAGACAGAACCACCTTCAGCTTTATTATTAGTAGAGATAGAGAAGAGAAGAGATAGAGAAGATAGAGAAGATATCGTGTAAGAAGTAAAGTATTATTACATAGTCTTTGGCGCCAAAACTGGCGTCAGTTGAAAAAATTACCCATAATTTTAGTTATTACTAGCGGTACCCGCACGGCTTTGCCCGTGGTATAAAATTAAAAGTTCATTTGTAAAATAATTGATATATCAGAAAAAATGCTCTATTTTAGTTTTATTCAACTATAATTCCTTCAAAGTTATATAAAGATCTGATATGGACCCCACACTACTTAATTTTACGTGTAAATTTCTTAGTAGATGCCTTAAGTGCTAAAATAGTGCTTGGAGTGAGCAAGATAACAATTCAAACATTTGTAGCCCTAGTTTGCTACGAAACTGTTTAAATATTTAGCAGAGTTAAAGCAGTGTCCGTGTAATTCAATGATGTAGCAATAATATAAATAAAAAAAAATAGATGCATTTTATTTTATATGCTAGAATTTAAAACAAACGTATTTACAAAAATAACATAACGTCCAACTGACAAGGTAACTTACAACAACATCGTCGCTGCCAAAACATACTAGTCGACTATATAGGGTCACCCGGGGTAATTCCTGGTCAAAAAGCATTAACATCCAATTATCACAAAATCTATCTAAGTTAGAGTTACAAATTTTGGTATGGAGGAAGCACATTGGGATGTCCATCGAATAAAATATTCATGCTATCAACAATACATAATGAACTTGAGTAATTGTCGTTAATTAGTGACCAGGAATTACCCCAGAGATGGGGTAATTCCTGGCCACTTACGGGGCAATTATTGGTCACTCAAATGATTGATGAAAATGCATACATTTTGTAAGCACATTATTAATACAAGTTATTAAACTAATTAGATAAAGAATTTATTTATATATATAGCTAATTAAACACTGTATTTAGTTTTTTTAAGGAAGAATGCAATTGTTTTCAACATAATAGCTTTACTTAATAAAACTTAGCCAAAATACTTTTTATACACTTTGTATGCAATAGCTACAGCTTTTATATCTGTTGTGAATGAATCTTCACCTACCAAATAAATAGGTCCATAAAAAATATGGTGCACATGCACCATACACACTGAGCACATGCTTCTGTCTGTTATGAACAGGTTAAGGTGAACAGTTAAGTGAATAGTACAATGCAGTTACAATTAAGCATTTTTCTTAGTATAATTAAGAATAATTATTAAAACTTATAAAATAATTGGATGAAATTTAACAAAGAAAAATTCAGTATATTGTATACTTATCATTAACAGATAAGAATGTTACATTGCGGTTACAGTTAACTTTGCAGTTAAGGCTCACAGAGTTACATATAGTTTAAATCAATAACATATGTCAATAATAGGTGAAATAATAATCCATAAATATTAAAAAAAGGACTGACCAGGAATTACCCCACTGACCAAGAATTACCCCAGTAGCCAGGGGCATTATTTGGAGCCTTCCTGCAAATTATTCAAAACAATAATGGTAAATCCAAAACTATTTTTCAGTAACTGACATGGTACCTAATTCAACCAAAAAAACGAAAAAGAAAAATATTCAGAAGTTTGAGTTTGATCACGATCTTTGTACAAATGTATCAAAACTAAGGCCAATCTTGTTTTACGAAATTTAACAAGCGATTTTAAAAAGATTTTTTTTTTCAAACTAAATACACAGTCAACTCATAATTAAGTAATGAATTGCAATGAAGATAGTTCAGAGTACCTCTGTGATTTTTTTCATTTTGCTGAAGGATTATTAAGACATAAAAAGGACTGTGACCAGGAATTACCCCAGAAACTTGCTGACCAGGAATTGCCCCGGGTGACCCTATATGCTTTTAAGTGATGTAGCAATTTGCATACTGTTAAAGAAAACCGTGTTGCCAATTTACGACAGAATGTATTTTCCAACAAGCGGCCCCATCTGTCGTAAATGTATTTTTTTTTTTTTAACAGAAAACAATTATTCAAAAATCTTACCAATAGCATTTTGAAATTTCACATACAAAAGAAGTTTTGTCAAAAAGTCCGCTCTATTACTTTTAGAGTTCACAAATTTCAAATCAAAAATATTTTCATTAATCATTTGTCTAATGAATTGACACCTTATATCAATGTGCTTAGTTTTAAAATTTTCTTGACTATTTTTCGAAAAATAGATTGCAGACTCATTATCACAATACTGAATAGGTTTAATTATACCACATAAATTAAGTTCATTTAAAATTCTGGAGAACCAAGTTAATTCTTTTACACTTTCAGTCAAGGAAATAAATTCTGACTCCATGGAACTGAGTGCTATGCATTTTTGCTTTGCCGATTTCCAAGCAAACGGAACATTACAAAAATAAATCATATAGCCACTACTTGAATGTCTTTTAGTTAAATGACACCCCCAATTAGCATCCGAATATGCACACAAATTTAATGAGTCTACATTAGAAAGATTAATTTTATAAGTTTTAGTAGCAAAAACATAATTCAAAATATCTACTACTAATAACCAGTGTTGATAAGTATATCCATTACAAAATTGTGACATTACATTTACAGAAAAACTAATGTCTGGCCTCGATCTAGAAGCCAAAAATGACAAACATCCAATCAACGTTCGGTATGGAAATTTTTTCATAATTTCATTTTCTACTATCTCACTTTCGTTAACTTTACTTGGTAAGACATAACCAGTTTTAAAAGGTAGTTTAACGTAACTCTTAGGCAAATCTTTAAATTTTAATTCTAATTTTTCAATGTAAGTTTTTTGATGCAGAAATATTGAATCGTTAATGTTCTCAAAATTAACACCAAGCAAATATTTCGTCACACCTATTTCAGTAATTTCTGAACTATTTTTTAACCTTTTAGTTACTAATTTCGATATTTTTTCATCTTTAGCAAATAACACAAAATCATCTACATAGACAACTAAAACAGCATTTTCTTGCATTTTATACAAACAGTTACACCATTTTAACTTATGAAAACCAATATTACGTAAAATACTATCCAATTCCGAATTCCATTCCCGTCCACTTTGTTTTAAACCATAGATAGATTTTTCTAACAAGCAAACTTTATTTTCAGCACCTTTAACTATGAAACCAGGCGGCTGTCGCATAAAGATAGTTTCTTTTAAAGTTCCATATAAATAGGCTGATTTCACATCTAATTGCACATGATACCATTTTAACATAGATACCAATAAAATGAACATTAATTTTATGATAGAAAAGTTAATGACAGGTGAAAATATATCCTGATAATGGATTCCTTGTTTCATTTCATAACCTTTTGCACAAAGTCTCGCTTTATACTTTCTATCATTCTTCTCAGTATTTTTTATATTATAAACCCATCTACTACCTAATATTGTGGCATTTTTTGGAGGATCTACCAACCGCCAAACCCTTCTTTTGTACATTGTGTCTATTTCCTGCTTCATTGCGACATCCCATTTCCCTTTATCTGGGCTATTTTTTACATCTTCAAATGATCTAGGGATTTCAACATTGTAAATTTCATTTTGAAAAATTTCATTCAAATCAAGGTCAGAATCACTCGAAGTTTCTTTTATATTTTCCGCGTTAGGATGTTTTGTTTTCGGAATGAAATCAAATTTATTGGGTTCAAAAGCTATTTTATTTTTCCTACAGTACTTTTTTACGTCATTTATAGACCTTAGTCGTACGTTTGTAACTGGAATATAATAGTAAACATCAATTCTTGTACTTTTTGTTCGCGGTTTTTCGATTCGTTTCCATTCGGAAATATTTATAGGACTTAAGCTTTTACTTTCCTGAGATTTTTCGTCTTCATCATCACTTAAGTTCCAACCCGGAATTTCATGGTTAAGATCTAGCGTTGCGTTTTTAAAATTCTGTTCAGTTGGGCATTCATCAAAACTTAAATTAGTGTATTTATAACCATTATTTTTCCCGAATAATGCTTTTACACCGTTTCTGCTTTCATCTACACGCACATGTATAGTTTCTACAATTCGTCTTTCTTTTGGAACGTAAATCCTATATCCTTTAGTTTTATTTGCGTATCCAACTAAAATTCCAGCTCTAGGCTGAAGTTTATTTCGTTTAACTTTAGGCAAATGAACAAATGCTAGTGAGCCAAAGATCCTAAAGTGCCTTGTCGAAGGTTTGAATCCTGTCCATATTTCTTGCGGCGTTAGACCTTCTGTTAAACTGTGTTCAGTTCTATTTTTTGTGTGAACATACATTAAAAGAGCTTCCCCCCAAAATTGAGGTTTTAATCCACTATCCTGTAGCATTGCTCGAACTGCATTCATAGCTACTTTATTGAAATTCTCTGCAACTCCTACTTGTTCTGGGGTATAAATTGAAGACCTTTCAATTCTTATTCCTAACTCAGTTAAAAATTTCTCGAATTCTTTATGCGTAAATTCCGCGTCCATTATCCGTGCGAACGCATTTTAGTTTTTTACCCGTCTGTCTCTCTGCTTTCACTAAAAACTTTTTAAAACATTCAAAGACTTCAGTTTTATCTTTAATGATAAATACTTCAGTTTTTCTGGAATAGTCATCCACAATTGACAAAAAATATTTCCCTCCTGCAAATGAATCAACAGGAGAAGCACCCCACAAATCCATGTATACCCTGTCTAGAACTTCATTTGATTACGTCTATACTGATATCCTCTTTTAAATGAGGTTCTTTCAGATTTTGCAATAGCACACGTTTCACATTTTTTATTTACATTTTCACAATTTATATTTTCAATTCCCTTAACACAATTGTTTTTACTCATTTTAATTAGTAAAGGTAAATTGACATGACAGAATCTACGATGAATAATTTCCGGACTTAAACTGACTGAAAAGGCATAATTTTTACAGTTTGTAACGTAACCTTTGACTATATACAATTTATTTATACGGGGTACCGTAAAAAGATATTTATCAAATTTATCATGCACAACCATTTTATCATTTCCCCATAGAATTTTACAACCTGCAATGTCTACATTAGCCCCACCAATTAAATTTCTCCTTATATTTGGTGCATAAAGAACATTTTTTAAAATGATGTCGATATTACCTCTCGTGTCTTGAATCGTTAGATCAATATCTCCGATTCCATGCACTTCCGATGAACTGTCTTTATCACCAATTAGTACTTTTTGATGTGGAATGTCTCTATACGTAGTAAATAGTTCTTTGTCATTCGCAAAATGTGAAGTACTTGCTGAGTCAATCAAAAATTCCACTATTTTTCTTTCATTTGAAGAGGTGTTGAAAACTAATTCAGTCTGTTTTGTAGATTCACAGCGAAGAGCTTGTTTTTTCTCGAAATCTCGGGCTTTCTTGAAACATTTTTCCTCCGTATGGTTGGGCTTCCCGCAGTAACTGCAATTCAATTTCGGCCCCATACGATTTGGTCGGAAAGAGGTCGAATTTCTTCGGGGATCCAGGTCGCTTCCACTGCTTGAAGTTGATCGAGCTCTGTTTCCAAAATTCTTTTTCGGCATAGTTGGTTTCTCGTCGGACGATTTAAATTTTGTAGCATAAGCGTCAGCTATGAACTTCCCTTCGTCTTTACGTTTCAAACAAATTCTTCCGTACTCCGTGATGAGTTGTCTTGACACGTTCTCTAGCGTAAATTCCTTATCATCTAATCTGTACAGCATTTGAACTAGATTTTCATATTCTTCAGGTAACCGGCGTATAAGTAGAAAACACACTAACAACTCCGGCATATCAAAACCAGCATCTTTAACTTGCAAAGTTTTCTCTTCAATTTTCTTGCAAAATAAACCTACAGTTTCTTCTTGTGGGTTTAACTTAAGTTCGAAGAACTCATCTAGTAATCCAGCTAAACGGGCACGCGAAGTTGGTTTAAAATTCAGCTTCAGAATGTCCCATGCTTCTTTTCCGCTTTCAGTTTGAGCAATTAGAATCTGGAATTTCCTTTCCACAGATAAATGTCGTATACGCCCTTCGTTTACGCCATTCAAAGTCTTTTCTATCTCTTTCAGATGCAGCTTCATCACATTTCAGTTCTTCATGGCTTGAAACAAACTCCCAGCAATTTCTGTCGATCAAAACACATTTTATATCGAGTTTCCAAGATGCATAGTTGTAATCCGATAACTTCGGAAATGTAAAAGAAAGTTCTTGGACAAGAGCCATTTCAACTTTTAAATATTTCAAGCGTATTCAAATACTACACCAATTTGAATTTATCGGACCTTCTATTGCATGAACAAGGCCCGTAACCATGTTCAAATGTTTAGCAGAGTTAAAGCAGTGTCCGTGTAATTCAATGATGTAGCAATAATATAAATCAAAAAATAGATGCATTTTATTTTATATGCTAGAATTAAAACAAACGTATTTACAAAAATAACATAACGTCCAACTGACAAGATAACTTACAACAACATCGTCGATGCCAAAACATACTAGTCGACTATATATATGCTTTTAAGTGATACAGCAATTTGCATACTGTTAAAGAAAACCGTGTTGCCAATTTACGACAGAATGTAATTTCCAACAATATCACCTTGCATTGAAAACACTGATTTACCCGATAAATGGGGTAAAACACCCCCTTGGAACATTCGAATGCAACCCCAAGGGAGATGGACAAAAATAAGCCAAAAGAGAAAATAAGAACAATTTTGTTGATAACAGGAACCAACAGAAATCTTACCAAAGTTTAAAAGAAGAAGAAAGTTTTCTTTCCTAGCTTAAAAAACAAAACAATACATTTTCCGAAATGAAACACTTTAAAAAAACGATGCATTATCGCAATTAATACGATATTTCGTTAATCTGTGCTTTAGGTACCCTTTTCTCGCTAAATGAACGATGAGCGCGCCAAGCGTGGTAACCCTAGCTATTTTGTGTAGTTGACTTTTTGAAAACGCGCCAAGCAGGGTCCCAAGGCATCTTCACCGGGAAAAAGACAGGGTTGCCAGAGAATTGGAACAAAAAAATAGTACGCCTCCTCTAAAAAAAACATTACAAAATACTACTGTTTCCAAACGTTGGCAAAATCAATGTTGCTGAAATGCGAAATCTATGAAAATGAAAAAAAAAAAAAAATCCGCCAAATCTTTTAATTAAGTCATTAGTATATTGGAAACAGGGTTGCCAGAAAAATACTACGCTTCTTATTTGGGCCGAAAAAATACTACCGTAGAATCAAAAATACTACGTCTGGCCGTAGCCTACGAAGATTAACACTCGCAACCCTGGAAAAAGAACGAAACAAAAATAAGTATGAACACGTAACCATAGTAACAACATGAAAAGTTGATTTCCGTTAATAAAATAATTCATTTTATCTTTTTTTTCAAACAAATTTTATTCTAGAGCTCAACCATTTTAGAATCGTTTGGCTTGCTTTACTGAAGGTAAGCCTTGAATTTCGGGATTTTAAAAACAATTGTTACAGCTCTCCTGATGATCGTAGAAACTTCGAAAAAACTTCATTTTGTGCAGAAAATTTCAAGCTTTCGAATGACATAAGACTTGAAAATGTGTGTGAAATATTTCTTCCCTATTTTATCGAATTTCCGCTAAGAATTCGAATTGAAAAAGAACGAAATGGAATTTTCGAAAAATCGCTTCGAGGTGCAAAACTACATGCTGCAAACTAATTTTGTGCCAAGTGGCATGAAAATCGACCGAACGGTTTTGGCGCTACGCGCGTAACAGACAGACAGACAGAAAGAAAGAAAGAAAGAAAGAAGGACAGACAGAACCACCTTCAGCTTTATTATTAGTAGAGATAGAGAAGAGAAGAGATAATATTCTTGCAACAAATTCGGCAAGATACCTGTTCGATTTTATTCTAAGTGACCAATTGTAAGTACACGCCCAGTCAGCGCAAACAAATTTTTAAAAATACCGTAAAGTTGCATTCAAAGTTCCATTAAATTGGAAAATAATGAACCAAATTCATTTATTAGTCGCCAATCTCTTCAAGCGATTACATTACCGATACTCTAAAACACATAGGGGAAAGTAGGGTAAAACCGGGTACCTAAGGTTTGAAGGCTCCCAAAACTCAGTTTTTAACATAGAGGAACAAAATTTGGCAAAAGTATGCTCTACTTATCTGTTAATGAAACCGCAGTCTTGAAAACATTTCCGTTTTTTTTTCTGAATTTTTACAAATTTCTTTGTAAAAAAAGTCATTTTGCCCGGTTTTGCTCCACTAGTGGGGTAAAACCGGGTAGATATGTTATTGCTATGGGAAAATAAAAAATTTAAAAGTTTCCACAAAATTCAAGTTTTATTTAGCAACATGTGTTAACTGCTGTCATAAAATATCATAATTAGTATAACAGGACACATTAATGAGCTGTAAGTTAGTTTAACTGTCTTTAGACTTAATTTTTTGCTGTTGCCTTTTCTTTGATTCATTTTTCTTTCTATCAGTTTTTTTTTTTTTTTTTTTTTTGTGTGTCCACCTTTGGTCTACTTTTTATCATTTTTCTTTTTCTTCGCTTCTAGTGTAGATTGAAGATTGAAGTTGACGTTTGTATGGGGAGCCCGTCAAAATTACACTTTTACCTTTTCTTTTGTCCTTCTTCACCCTTGTCTTTCTCTCAGTGTTCGGTGGAGGCATTAATTCGGAAGGTGAAACACTGAATGATGCATCTAGAATAGGTTTAGGGATAGGAGACATGGACTTAGAACTGCAGGGTAAATTGATTTATTCGGGTTCCGAAGCTGTTAGATTCGATGGTGTTGACACATTAGGAACGCCTGCTGCAGGTGTGAAATCTTCCTTGTTCGTAGAGTCTTGATCTGGCTGTGTGGACTACTTTTCACGCAGCAATGCACATTAAGAAACACATTGCGGATACCCACATTGCTTAAGGATAAATATTATACTTACACAACTAAGACTACAAAACGTATTAAATACAAATCATGGTAAAAGCCTGGATATTCCCCATGAAGCTGGAAAAAAAACTTCATGATTTGACTTGAGAAAAGATTTGAACATTAAATACGGAAAGAAGAAATGATGCTCGTAATTTTAGCTTTCGACAGGGAGTTGAGATGATACACTAAATACTAAATTAGTTTGTTGGAAGCCTTCGCGAATTTATGCGAAAAATGTGCTTAAATTGGAATGAAAAAAGCGCTACCAATCGAACTTTTTCGAATATCGTTATAAATTATAGCCTATGTGTTATTCTGATGTATAAGCTACATTATGGTAAAAGTTCTATTAAAATCAATTCAGTAGTTTTTGCGTGAAAGAGGAACAAACATACATACATCCATACAAACTTTCGCATATATAGGGTAGACAGACCAGTGAATGACCACTTAAGCAAAATTTCATTTTAAAAAAATCGTAGTAATTTTAAATACTGTAATATTTTGTTCGTGATAGTTTAAATAATTTTATTGATCTATGTAAATGCGTAAAAAAAAATGATGGAACTTGAAGGGTTCCGCTTCCGGCTTTTTGGGGTGTTCGAAGGAAAAATGGCGCAAAGACCCAGTGAATGACCACCTCCGACCCAGTGAATGACCACCTCTGACCCAGTGAATGACCACCTTACATTTTGAGTTAGAAATACTTGAAGTTGGTTTTAGATATTTTCACTTTTGTATATTTTTATAAGGCAGATAGTGACCTGTTACTTTACATGCTTATTTATAAATTAATTTTATTTATTTATTTATTTTTTTCTCAAACGAGAAACCTTTCCGCATCGTATTGAATCTTCTTTTTACCTTTTCTTTAATTATTATCATTATTATTGTGTTGGCCGATAATAAATATTTTTAAATGCTCTTGATTAACTCTTATATCATCTTATTTTTATTTTTTTCACAAACCTTATTTACGGCCATTTTGACAATACTTACTAACAGTAGAAAAAGTTCTATTTTACGCTACTAATTACAGATTTATTTTTAATTGTTACTAATGTTATTATTGTTATCTTTATCATTTTACTTAAATGACTTAATCATCGACTTAAATGAGGAAATTTCAAGTTTCATAATGTGTGATTCTCTTATCTTTTCGTTTTGAATGTGTTCTAGTGCAGATGTTTGCAAAACCAAATAAGTTTATATTATTAAAGGGTATGAGGTTTCGTTTCAAAAGAAAATAATAACAGTTTGACAGAGGAAATGGCTCCGAATCCACACCTGCCCTGACAGCTGTGTCGTCACGTGATACTGGAAAATAATATTAGTCGGCTTGCAATACCTTATAATTTAAAAGCACTTTACTGAACATATGCATTGGAGTAATGCACAAACACAGAAGAGACATTTGTACTATTAGTACCAGCAATTATGCATCGAAGCAATTTTCGAAAATTAAAAATAACCCTTTTATTATGGATTTCAACCGTAAATTTATATTAAAAAAATGAAAAGCTTGAAAAAACCTATTTACAAATTGTGTAAAAGCCCTCAACAATTTGAAATATTCATGAGAAATCAAGCATAGATGAATGAGTGGTTCCTATTACTGTCGGCATTCATGGGAAATGTTTATAAGAGGAAAACCAATAAGATTTGGATTGAAAATGTGAATACTCTCTTTGCTCCTCAAATGGATATCAATGTTCCATTCAGGCAAAAAAGGATTACTTGATGCGCGGTTACGATACAGAGCTATAAATGATTTGCTATCAGTTTTGACTGAAAAGTCTGAGTACAAGGTATGTACTTTGATAATGGATTTTTTAAGTTCAGGTAAGTGGATCAATACACTTTAGTTTTTTTTTTAATGCATAAAAATATGTTAAGAGAAAAACTAAATTAAAATTTTTTTGGTCAAAAAAAATATCTTTTTTCTTTTTTTAAATAAATTTATATAAAGCTCCTATGTTCCAAAAATAGAACACACTAAAAAGAACACTACTACGCGAGAGTCAACATTCTATCAATTTTTTCAACAATAAAGAATTGACCTATGTAACCAATAGCTTGGAATTTCACGGTAGAAAATTGTTGATGCCACTCGGTCTAAAAAAAAAAGCTTTTAAAACCTTATTTTTTAACGAAAATGACGCGCTGTTCATTCACTGGGTGGTGGTCATTCACTGGTCGACCCTAGTTTTCTTTAATTTTTCAAAACAACATTAAAATCCCAGTGAATAAACAGCTGGTCATTCACTGGCTTTTCAGAGTTTTTCTGACCCAGTGAGTGACCACCCCATAAATCTAAAATCTACACATTCTATAAAGATTGAAACAAATAAAATCATAGCCTGAATATACATACTAAATGATTCTTTTGTATAATTAAAAAAAATTAATTTATAAATACAATTAATACGAATCAAAGTAGTTGTATACACAAAACCATCCTTATTATTTTGGAGCAGAAAAAGAAATGGCGCACGGCTGTAAACATTCTATAATTTTTTACTAGAAAAATACATGACCAAAATAATCAATCAGGTATCAGATAGCTCAGAATTTGAAGGAAGAAAGCTATTGAAGCCAATTTATCTAAAAAAAAATAATTTAGAACCTTATTTTTTAAGAAATACTGCGAAGTGGTCATTCACTGGGTGGTGGTCACTCACTGGTCGGAATACCCTAATAGTAGTAAGATAAGGATCAACTGAAATTTTCGAGAGTGGTAATCAAGAAATCAAATACTTATTTTATTTACTACTTTTTAGTGCGAATCAAGCCGGTAGAAATAGTCTTTAGATTTCAAAACCATTTTTTATATTTTATTCAACATCATATTTGATTCTTAATGTATTGAAATCTCCAGTAAAGTAGGATGTTTTTGTTATGAGGCAACAAGTATTCTCAGACCTGTGAAACATTCAACAAGGGAAGAGAGCTACATGGACCGTGGTAGCCCAATCGGTAAGGCGTCGGACTCGTAACCTGAGGTTCCCGAGTTCGATCCTAGCCGATCAAAGATCAACCGTCGTTACCAATGGTGCCTGGGCAACGTAAAATAAGGGTCGGGTCACAAAGTTCTACAAGTGAAACGATACCTCTGGGGGTACTAGACCAGGGGTTTGCTCGGCCCTTGATCTGGATCAAAAGAACAGAGCGCTCTGACTTAAATCAGATTTCCACCTTAATGGTGCTCGTAAAAACGGAAGCCGCAGTTACTCGGGCTCGGGTACCCGAGTGGTTTCAAAAACAACAGCAGAGAGCTACATGGAAAGAATAACTCTTGCCAAGAGTTATGCCAGCATAAGTTGAACATACTGTCGTCCCCGCTTAATCGGGTAACGGATAAACGAATACCCCGCTTATACGAATAAAACCGTCCGGAACCAAATATCCCCGCTTAATCGAATAATTTCCCCGGATAATAGAATAATATTTGTCAGCTTTTCAAAAATTTTTGCTAAGATTAATGTCGAATAAATAAAAAGTGTTTTCACAAGACCTTGAGCAAGCAAACCACTATTGTGGACTGTTTCAGAAAATAAAAATGAAAGGCGGAAAAACAATTTTTTTGCAACACAAGTTGTAAGTTACTTTTTTATGATTTTCATATGACCGTACAATATTTATACTCAATTACTACAATATTTTGTTGTTTACTTTGCTTATTTCAAAATCTTTTTACCAAAAAAATTAATTATTTCCTTTATATAGCTATTTCTTTGTTATTATTACGTTTTGAGACAAAAGTTGTTATAAAGGAAAGGTAAAAAAATGTTCCCTGCTTAATCAAATACCCCGCTTAATCGAATAAAATTTCTTGGAACCGACAGTATTCGTTTAAGCGGGGCCGACAGTATGTGAGACAAAAACAGGAAGGGGGATGGAGAATCAAAATATTTCAGTCCTATTTAGTTCAGTTTGCCCCCTTGTTAGTTTAATGAACCAAAAACAGGGGGGTGGGGGATGAGGGTATAATTAACATCGCTACAATTTAGGGGAGCAATCAAAGTGCTCCCCCCCCCCCTTCTTCGTCTTTTTTCCCCCGTCTTGCTGTTTTTTTGGTTTCCAGTCAGTTTAAAAAAAAAAGTTCCTAAAAAAGAGAAAGGTGGTTTTTTTTTTTTTTTTTTTCTCTTGGCAAAAGATTGTGAAGCATGATAGAAATGATTTTTTAGAAGTCAGATTTTTTTTTCTGCGTTTATTCTCTTAGTGAAATATTGCTTTTGCCACTTCAAATACTTTCCTCAAAAGTGAATGGATTTTTAAAGCGTTCGCTGATCATTACACTAATACTAATAAAAGTGTGATTATTATTTTTACAAATGTGAAAAGATAATAGTAATTAATTTTCAAATAAAAACTATGTTCAATTAAACAGTTAAGTGTGCATTGTACAATGTACATGCGTAAGAGCATCTTATGTGTACTGTTTAATAAACATCAGTTTATCAATCTTTCTTTTATGTAGAAAAACATTCATACTTTGTTTTGAAGTGTAGTTTACATTTTAGTTTCTCATACAAACTTGGCGGATTTTACGAGAAGTTGAGAAATAAATATCATATAAGAAAAGAAAAAAGTGTATAACAAAGTTTTAAAAAAAATTAATTTACACAAAAATTAAACACATGTGTTTCAGGATTAGATTATTTTTGTTTGTTGCTAAACGAACTGAGCTCATGGATGTAAAGACATCTGATATTCTCTTCTATTTATCCTATGCTTTTATTTCTTTTTGACTATGTTAGTAAACAGTTCGCGTTTAGTAAAGCAAGTAAAAATGTATTTTAATATTCACTCGTTTATTTTTGCATATTGTAAAGAAAATATGGCATGAAACGGAGTTTGACTGAAGCGCTAAATACAGAAGGGTCATTCCATGTCAAGTGTCCCAAATTTCGAGAAACTCCCCACTCGACCCCCTCCTATTTTGATGAAAATCGGCTAACAGCTTGTATCTGGCGAGAGAATAACTTTCTGAAGATAATTCTTCCTTCGTCTGTAGATTGTTAGTATGTCCAAAAGGTGTGCAAGTGGCATCTTGATAGCTCCAAAACTTGCTGAATTATTCGAGTTGAAATTGCAGTCAAAAATGGTTTCGTCGGACTCGTGACCGGAGGGTCCCGGGTTCGATCCCAGCCGATCAAAGATCCACCGTCTTCATTAATGGTGGCTGGGGGACGTTAAAAATGTCGTGGCCACAAAGCCCTCCAAGTAAAACGATACCTCTGGGGGTGCTGGGCCAAGGGTTTGCTCGGTCCTTGGTCTGGTTCAAAAAAGAACAGAGAACTCTTCAGGGTCCTATATCCCGGTTAAACCACGAGTTGTGGTAGGTACGGGGGACCCTGGAGTGTGTGAAGTCAAAAATGGTTTTCCTCAATTTTGTCTCAATTTCAAAGGGCAATATCTCAAAACGGTCATGTTTAATTTCAATTTTCTTTACATAATTGGAAAGAACACACTTTTCTTAACTAAAAAACGTTGGTTTTATTTTTGAGACAAACCAGTGTCAAGGGGATATTGCAGATCAAAAATGTGTACGTTATTCCAAGTGAAATCAAAGAAAAGAAGGCATAGACCTTAAAAGTTCATGTCAATTTGCTCTAATAAAATTTAAAGGAGCTTTTGTACTTATGTTCTGATGGAAAAAACCTTTTTTAGACATTCTTGAACTTTAGTTTTTGCATGCGCATCCGTAAAAACTCAAGAAATGGCAAAAAAAAGTTCCGTTTTTAACAAAAATAATTATTTTTTTATCGCTACTGTAAGAGCTTGAGTCTTTTCTAAGAGTTATCTTAAAACTCTTAGAACAGAATTTCGGATGATTTGTTACTTTTCACGGTGTCATTAATATTTTAAGATCACAAAAAGCACTGTTTCCTATTTCAAAAAACTAAAAATAAGAATAATTAATAAATGAGATAAAAAGATAAATAAAACAATTAATATGGTGTGTATGTGATAAAAAATATGTGTAATGGGACTGCAAAGTCATTATTCTAAAAGGCAATAACGAAAGTAGTAGTAATTGAGAATACATTCTTTATACTGCCGAGGATGTGTCTAGAATTCAGCCTATGATTAAAATTTGCCCATAAAGAACTAGCTGTCGTGGCCGTCACGAAACTTTCTTCTATATCTATCTTATGAATTCCAGTTACAAAATAAAATACGTACTCGTCCGAATAATTGGAAACAGCACCAATTTCCCAATTATCGTAATAACCCTGCAAATGCAGAATCAATGAGCGAAATTGGAAATCATTACAAAAGCCTTGTTTAGATTAATTGCAAACATTTTATTTGTTAGTCAAAAGAAATTGGCAACAGTTAAAAATTTCAAATCATTGAAAGTTTTCAGCTGTTTTGATAATTAAATAGCGTGAAAGCGATTTTTTAATGAATTAATTTTTCGCATTGTTGACTAAGCGCAAAAATCACCCCACCCTCCCCCTGGGGCGATTGGCGCCAAAATTTATTCGATGCTTGTTTCCATATTGGGTTAGTGTTATTTCAAATTTCATTCAAATCGCAGTAATATTTCCCGAGATACAGTAGGTGCAATGACAAAATAAGCACTTTTGATTGCTCCACCCCCCTTTGAGATATTGACACACAAATTGAATCAGCACCTGTACTCAATAGGGTCTACCTATGGACCAATTTTCGTTTGATTCCGCCGGTTACTTCCTTAGATATAGCAGTCACCCCCGCGCAGAACACGTGCGATTTCTCCACCCCCCCCCCCTTCGAGATATTGACAAACAAATTAAATCAACATCTGTACTCAGTAGGGTCTACCTATGGACCAATTTTCGTTTGATTCTGCCGGTTACTTCCTGAGATATAGCAATCACCCTCGCGCAGAACACGTGCGATTGCTCCACCCCCCTTCAAGATATTGACAAACAAATTGAATCAGCACCTGTACTCAGTAGGGTCTACCTATGGACTAATTTTCGTTTAATTCCGCCGGTTACTTTCTGAGATATAGCAATCACCCCCGCGCAGATCACGTGCGATTGCTCCTCCCCCCTTGGAGGAATTCGCTAAAAAAAGTCAGGTCTCAGGTGCACCAGTTCACATGGTGGTACATATGTGCAAAAATTTTTGTTCGATTTCATGCAGTAGTTTTTGCTCTAGCGCGGCCACAAAAACTGGTCACACACATACAGACTCACACACAGACAGACACACAGACAGACATTTTCCAAAAATGGTCGAAATGGACTCAGCGCACCTCAAAACGTGCAAATCCGTCAAAATTCGACATTCGAAAATTTTCACGAAACCAATACTTTCTTCTATATATTAGATATAGAAGAAAGTAAAAATGATGAAACATGGGAAAATGCTTTTTATGACCTAAAAATATTAATGACTTACAACCTTGCCAAGTGACATATCATCCGAAATTCTATTTCAAGAGCTAAAATAACACATAGGAAAAGACTCAAGCTCTTATAGCAGCGATAAAAATATTTTTTTGTTAAAAACGAAACTTTATTTTTTGCCATTTCTTGGGTTTTTACGGATGCGCACACAAAAACTAAAGTTCAAAAATATCTAAAAAAGGTTTTTTCCATCAGAACATAAGTACAATAGTTTCTTTAAATTTTATTAGAGCAAATTGACATCAACTTTTGAGGTCTATGTCTTTTTTTTCTTTGATTTTGCGTTGAATGACGTACACATTTTTGATCTGCAATATCCCCTTGAAACTAGTTTGTCTCAAAAAAAAAAAAAAAAACGTTTTTTAGTTAAGAAAAGTGTGTTCTTTCCAATGATGTAAAAAAAATTGAAATTCAAGATGACCCTTTTGAGATATTGCCCTTTGAGATTGAGACAAAATTGAGAAAAAAGACATTTGACTGGAATTTCAACTCGCATAATTCAGCAATTATTTGAGCTATCAAGATGCCACTTGCACACTTTTCGGACGAATTATCAGGCTACAAACGAGGAAAGAATTAGCTTCAGAAAGTCATTCCTTCAGCAGATACAAGCTGATAACGTATGGTTAAAATTTGCCAAAATACGATTTTTTACCAACTTTGGCGGCAAAGTGTAAAAAATCTACAGTGCATTGATCTTTTGTTACACAAGTAGGCTATTCTACCCTAAACAGTGATCAGAATCACCGAATTGGAGCCTGATAATCGTCTTAGGTCGCGAACAATAAAAGCACAAACTTGACGATTTGATCACTTTTTCAAGACACGAAAAAGAGGCCTTTACAAAATAATTTTTATTGGCTGAACCATGAGGCTTATAGAGCTATAATTTGGTATGGCTTCATGCTAGTCTTAGTACATCCAAAAAAATTTGCCAGACCCAAGCTTTGGTCATCTCTATTGTAATGTATTTTGCTTTTTTCAAAGTTAATTACGCACTTGTAACAAAAGTCTATTTACAGAACATTTGGGGGATTATATTCTGAATCAATGCTTCATTTTTAATCTATAATCAACATTTTTTCCCCTTAAACAAACATTTAGTCATATCACCATCATTAAACCAACGCTGACACAGTTGGCTGCAACATTCATGCTAAAAAAATGTTAAGAACCAAACATGTGTGTTCTCCCAACAGGAAAAAAAAGAAATAATTATTATATTTTTAAATCATAACTTTCTTTTTTTTTTTTTTGTTTCTTCTTTACAAAAACCCCTCCCTTATTTCTTTTCAGTACACTGTAATGCATATATTTTCAGTTTGTAGACATCTTACTACTATTATATATGCGAAAGTTTATATGGATGGATGTTTGTTCCTCTTTCACGCAAAAACTACTGAATGTATTTTAATGAAACTTTTACCATAATGTAGCTTATACATCAGAATAATACATAGGCTATAATTTATAACGATGTTCGAAAAAGTTCGATTGGTAGCTCTTTTTTCATTCCAATTTAAAGTACATTTTTCGTATAAATCCGCGAAGGCTTCCAACAAATTAATTCAGTATTTAGTGCATCATCTCAACTCCCTGTCGATAGCTAGAATTGCGTGTATCATTTCCACTTTTCACATTAAGATTTCGAGGCTTTTCTCAAGTCAAATAAAAAGGATTTTTTTTTCAGCTTCATGGTTAATATCCAGGCTTCTACATAGACATTGGAAACGCTCGCGTGCCAGCTCTCTAACGAGCTTTTACTATGTTTTGTTTTTTAAAACATTTTGTTGTAAGTAGAATATTTATTCTTAAGCAATGTGTTTTTTATTGTGCTTTGAAGTGTGGAAATATTATTTTGTAGAATAAATTGTATTCCTTTATTAGCACAATATTCACTGCATCAATTATTTTCATGAGTTTTGTAAATATGAGTTTTAGAGTATTGATAACGTAATTGCTTGAAGAGATTGGCAACTAATAAATTTATTTTCCAATTTGATGGAGCTTTAAATACAACTTGACAGCATTTCTTAAATGTGTTTATGCTGATTAAGCACTTTCTCAGTGTACTTACAACAATTGGGCAGTATTTAGTACAGGAATTTTGCCGAATTTGTTGCAAGAAGATTTTAATAACTGAGATTCTCAGCTATTTTTTCAACTGACACCAGTTTTTGTGCCAAAGACTACGTAACAATACTTTACTTCTTACAAAAGACATAACCAAAATAAAACGATTATTCTCTGATATTTATCGACTGCGGCAAAATCTTAATCATCGATATAATACTCCCCACATTTGAAAAGTTCAGTTTTTTCTTTTGTTGGTCGATTCCTTAAGTACCCATTAAAAACCTTCCTAAAGTTATGTCAAAATGTAAAGTAATCCGCATACGAAATTAATAAAGCCCTTAAACAAGACAAATTACCATTAATTTGCATTTTTGCACAAATAATTGTCAATTGTTCCCATTAGTTTCGAAATCATTTAGGACAAAAACTTTCAGCGTCATTTTATGGTCAGCAATAGTATCTCAGCATTTGATGACTATTTCTCTGTGACAAAAATTATTAACATATAATACTTCATGTATTTTCATAAAGTAGGGAGGGGAGCAAAATTATCCTAGGCAAAACAAGACAGTTACAGCAAATTTGGCGACATTTGAAAAATCGTCAAAGCGGTGTGTTTTGAGTTCTTTCAGTTCAGGAAAAAAACCAAAGGTGAGTATATATTGCTTCTTAATTTTATTACTGACTCAGGCAACGCCGGGTATTTTTGCTAGTTTTATATAAATACCCTTCAATTTTAGCCTTTTGTGAGTTATGAGCAATTATTACTGTGCTCAGTATCTGTGCCACCCAATCCCAGGAACAATTGAGAGTTTACCGTACACCGTAGAATAATTTAAACAGCATATTAGTTTTGATTATGAGATGACAGCATCATTAAAAAATCTGGTATGGGTCCCACACTACTTCTTTTTATGTGTAAATTTCTCTGTAGATGCTTTAGTGTTAAAATAGTGCTATGAGTGAGCAAGATAGTAATTCGAACATTTATACCCCTAGTTTCCCACGAAACAATGCAAAAAAAATGTTTTACAATGATTCATTTTCTACATATCGCCGATTTTAACATCATTCAGTGGATTTTTCCCGAAATATCGCCAATAGCGCCAAATTGAACCAAGTTTCAAAAAATAATTTTTTTGCCAAGTGTTTAACACAACTTAGCGACATATCGCCAAAACACCCCCTTGGGAACATTCGAATGCAACCACAAGGGGAGGTGCACAACTAGACCCCCTCAGAGCCTACATACAAAACTAGAAGCTTCTACGGCATATAGATTTTGAGCTATGCGACATACATACATACATACGCACATACAGATGTCACGAGAAAAGTTGCCTTAATTAACTCAGGGATGGTTGAAAAGGATTTTTCGGCTGGTTATTTGATGGCAGGTACATATGAACGTGCTGACAGATCAAAAAAACGACTCAATATTCATTCAGGGATGAGCAAAATTAAAATTTAGACCCAAATTTGAGGAAAAAAATTTTCGCGATCACAATACTTCCTTTACTACGTAAAAGGAAGTGAAAGGCACTACAATATAAATCAACAAAAATCGAAAGCGTAGCACCATATGACTGAGATGGGCCCATACATATGCAAAAGTGATTATAGAGAAACATTGTGTTACGTGTAAAATGTGATTATAATAGTTAAACAACTGAAACATTACAATATCAAATGGTTTTCAGTTTTATTGTGTATAAATACAATAATGAAGAACAAGATATAAACATTTATACAATGAATTTTTTATTTTGACAAGGCAGAAAATGTAATACTAAAATCTAACTTTTGTATTTTCTAAGAAAATAAAAGTTCAAAAACAAATTTTGAAAAATATAACACTCAATAAAAAGTCTTAAGTGTTCGATTTTAAAATAAGCAAAAAAATGTTCAGTTTATTTTTTCACAGTTTTTGTGTATTCTCCACTACAATAGCGTTTGGTGTTTCGAATAGATGAGTCTTCTAACCTATAAGTACATGAATATCAAAAATGTATAAATAAATACATATAGTGTACAAAATTGAAAAAAAAAAAATTAACAGTAAAAGGAAATAGAAATTACTTTAAAATCTTCAAATATTCATTACTGCAGTGAGACTCATATCTACCGTTCCCAAAATTTCTAGTTTTCCTGTATCAATAACTTTTATTTCTGTGATCGCTGCATAAACCATATTTAAGTAAGGTTAACGAAAACCTGCTTGTTATTTAGGGAAACTTAGGAAAGTTATTTTCCTGTGCTCATCCTTATGAAACTGCTCTCCTAAAGGATGTAAAATTGAAGGTCAAGTATATACCTAAGTATATGTATAAGTTGAAAATGATGTCTTCTCTTTCTTTCCCAAGCAACGAAAAAGACCTGAATCTTAGCTCAAAACAAAATAACCCAAATGCAAGGTATAACTGATTGCCATTTTTGGCCAGCGGGACATTAGGTTAAATGTTGGCATTTTATTCCCTACCCATAACAAAAACCATCAATGAAAACCAGAAAAGACCAAAAAAGACAATAGCCCTTAAGTACAGGAAGGGACTCATAAGTTTGGCGCATCTGTGTATCTGCCTGTGGCACTGTAGAACCTAAACATATGAACCGATTTTGATAATTCTGTACGTTTTGTATTCGTAACACACTAATTAACAAAGATATTGATTGAAAACCTCAAAAATTAGTGGGTTTTTTTCACGATGTCTGCAGCAAAAAATATTTAAAATTTTAAAAAATTAGAACCAAAAGAGAGAGCAAAATCTTCTGCCTTTGATAGAATTTGTCTTCATTCAAGCAATTAGTAACCAATGTAATTGTGGGTCGACAAGGAAATAAAGCCTCAATGATTTAAATCTTTATCTGTTGCCAGTTTGTTAACAAATAAAATGCTCGTAATCAAATTTAGTGAAGGCTTTAAAAAGGATTTTCAATGCTCTCTTTAAATTCTGCTTCTGGGACTAACAAATTTAAACTATGACTGTCTTTTCCTTTTCCATGTTACTCATGTCCTTTTGAAAACAATTAAATATATTTAAATTTGACACTTGCTCTGACCTGTAAAGTTCATCTTAAAATAAAGTCGGTAATCAGAGTAGGATTCCTTTTTTTTTTTTTTTTAAATTTCGTCTTAGTACTTGCTATCATAAATATTTACTGAGAAAAAAAAACTATACATGTTTTTTGCTTGGTTTTTGGCTTCGGCAGGAACTTTACTCATGTCATCATCATAAATTGCTGGAGAATAATGATCAGGTCTAACTACTGGAGTTCTGCTTCTATTGTTGATGAAAGAAAGTAAAAATTAAACAGAATTGATAGTAATACTGTCAACAGAGACAAAAATTTTATTATATATACAAGAATATGTACATTACATTTTTTCTTATTATCATAAAGATTTTTCTTAGATTCATGAATACAAATAGACTGCTTTGCAGTATGAGTCAGTTTTTACAGTATAAGTTTTAAAAAGGGTTTTCTTTGGGATCTACAGACTGAAAAAATGCAGTGAACATCCCCCTTCATCCAGCAAATGCATAAACTACACTCAAAAACTATTTTAAATTGAAAACAAGAAACAAAGCTTTTCATAGTTTAGACATTCAAATGGATAAATACAAAATCCTTTCAGCAAAAAAATAATAATAATAAATTAATGAATGAATAAATAACAACAATTATAACAATAATAAAGTATACAAATAGAAAAAATCTTTTAAATATTAAAAGTATTATAATTAATAAAAAGTATAATGCACAATTTCTAAAAAAATATGTTTTTTAAACCTTTACAACACTTTCACAACATATAATTCTCATTAAATTTAAAAGTTCAAATTTATGAATTGTGCAATTTTGCAGCATATATTATGCATATAATGCAGGTAATTAGAACAGAATGGAGAAATAAACTTTCTGAATTAAAAAAAATATATATATTTAATGTCTAACTAATAATAAACTGTATAAAATAACTGTAAACTTAATCTATAATATCTAACATACATACAGACAGTAAAAATTGTACGTCATACCATCAAGAATGATTTCATAGCTTTATAGCTTATAACTGCTGCATATGAAAGTAGTTTTCTTATAGCATGGAAATCACTTTCAGAGCAATTAGTTCATTTTCTAATGTTTGATTGCTTTGATAAAACATTTAGAAGAAGTACAGAACAAAAAATTATATATTTACTAACATTCTTTTTCCTCCTCTGAGAATTCTACTCTTATTTTTATCAAAGATGTACTGCTGAATTCTTACAGGTCTGAAAGCAAAATAATAATAATAACAATAATAATAATATGAAATAAATAGCAAAAACATTAATATGAATATAATGGAATAATAGTGTGTATAAATGTTTAGAAATATAAAAATATTTTTGAAAAAAAAAATTGAACCGACTTCGGAACTTCACTCAGCAAATGCTCTAAAAAGTAAAAAATAATTTTATTCTTTGAACACCATCGATACTAAACATAAGTTATGAAGTCGGCCCAAAAAAGCTAAATAGAATCATTCGAAACTATAAATATAAATTTAAATGAATCCAGGTTCTTTATTCGCATTCATTGAAAAATACATATTTATGTAATGGTGCAAATATTCAGCTCTCAATTTTCAATGATTTCTCTGAAAATGTTGGCAAAATATAATAAACATCATTTTACCTATAGTTTTTGCGCCGACTTCAAAACTTATGTTTAAATGTAGTATCGATGGTGTTCAAAGAATAAAATTATTTTTTACTTTTTAGAGCACTTGCTGAGTGAAGTTCCGAAGTCGGTTCATTTTTTTTTTTCAAAAATATTTTTATTTTATTCTTTTTAGTGTAAATGTAGGTGATTTTCCATTGCAAAACTTCACCTAATTTTCTTAAGTAAATGCTTCATAAAATAAATTGTGTAAGAAAAAAAAAGAAAGAAAGTATCAACGCGTCTAAAATTTTAAACGATTGACACTAAAAAAAAATCCTTGTTATTCTCTGGTATTTATTTGTGTACTAGTTTAATTAAAGGCTAAATATTAACGGCTTTTCAACTAATTTATATTTCAAAGCAACACTAGATTCTCGCAGTTCATAAAATTTCACGACGTATTACATACGTGGCTTGCTAATGAGTTTCACGTTTGCTTCAGTTAAGCCTTCATTCAAAATTTTTATGATCATTATAATAACTGTTTCATATCAATCACGTTCTGTAACAATGGATTTCATATTCATCATTTAGGACAAATCGCTTTAAATTTGAGCAAAAATTTTCCCCACTTTCTTCAGAATTCCTTTATCAAACCTTATGTAAATTAAGACTAATAAAACCTGAAATATTACGAATCAATCAGTACCTGGTACGACTTTCAGTTCGTTGGAGTTCAGGAGAAAAAAGCAGGACATAGAAAGATACTCGGTTTAAAATTTTCAAAAAGACAATAGAAAGGAATTTCATTATGCAATCCAGAGAAGCCTGGCGTTCAAAATGGTCATTATTACGATTACTGTGATCCCAATTTCTTTTTCGAAAGATTTCTGCAGGTTCCCGTTATCGAACCCGGACCACGAGAGGATGGGACCAATCGGAAAGAAAGACCTTTCTAACAAAAAAAGAATTTTTGAAATCGGTCCCGGCGTCTTCGAGTAATCTTGTAACATACCAAAAAAAAAAAAAAAATTTCTCCAACGAATTGTATAACCTCCTCTTTTGTTGAAGTCGGTTAAAAAAGCATGAAACTAATTTCTACGAGAATAGGAAAAACAATGCCCAAAGCAACAAAACTTGTAACCCAAGTAAGAAAGTAACCAACTGAAAGACAACTTTGCAAATTTAAGCAAAAAGACTTAGAAAATTGCCATTCCACATCAGTGGAAGTTTTATTTAATGATGATGCACTAATGCATGGACCATTGGATGAAATTTCAGCCAGTCCATACATTTTCTTCCACAATTTTCATAGCAGTGTAAAATTAATCCTAATATGGTAATAAACATCATTTTTTACTTCCTTTTAAACAGTAAAGGAAGTATTGTGATCGCGAAAAAGAAATCACTTAAATTTGAGTCTAAACTTTGATTTTGCTCACCCCTAAATGAATGTTCAGTAGTTTTTTCAACCTATCAGCACGTGCATATGTACCTACCAACATATAAGCAGTCGAAAAATCCTTTTCAACCACCCCCGAGTTAATTACGACGAGTTTTCTCGTGATGTCTGTATGTACGTATGTGTGTCGCATAACTCAAAAACTATATGCTGTAAAAGCTTCTAGTTTGGTATGTAGGCTCTGAGGATGGTCTAGTTGTGCACCTCCCCTTGTGGTTGCATTCGAATGTTCCCAAGGGGGTATTTTACCCCTTTTTGGGGGTAAATCAGTGTTAATTTCAATGCAGACTCAAGTGACATGAATTGGCGCAACCACTTGGCGATATGTCGCTAAGCTTTTGGTCGGCAAGTGTTTGATGTCAACTTGGCGACATATCGCCAAGTTGGCGACAAATTTGACAAAAAAATTATTTTTTGAATTTGGGTTAAACTTGGCGCTATTGGCGATATTTTGCAAAAAATTCACTGAATGATATTAAAATCAGCAATATTTAGAAAATTAACCATTGTAAAACATTTTTGTGCACTGTTTCGTGGCGGATTAGGGGAGTAAAAATTTGAATTGTTACCTTTCTCACTCCAAGCACTTTTTTTTAACACTTAAGGCAACTACTAAGAAATTTACACGTAAAAGGAAGTAGTGTGGGGTCCAAACCAGATTTTTATACTTTTTAGACTCTTCTTTTCAAATACATCGCACTTTTTGAATGTTTCCCAAAAAGGCCCCATATACTGTAATACAGCTATGGAACTACATTTAACTGTTATACAGCGAGGTAGCTGTATAACAGTTAAATGTCCCTTATTCACAATATCACAGTAGTAGATTATTAGGTACCTTTCTAAGGCTGAGAGAAGTATACTAAACTACGACTATTTTTAGACTTTAGAAGACTTCTCAACCCCTCAGGGAGAAGGACTAAAAATTAATCAATTTTAATTGCTGACCAAAAAGATTTTCTTTTCCTTAATTTGTTTTAATCTGATTTTTTTTTTTTTTTTTTTTTGAAATGTACCACTTTTATGAAAAAATGGCAGCGTAAAAAGTTACAAAGAATTTCGAGTAAGTAATAACTTCTCAACGTCTATTTCAGCAAATGATGATTATTCAAATTTTTTGAAGGGTTCCTAATCAAATATTTAATTAGGTAAAAACTAATTAAAATAATTAAACCTTATAAATTATTTATTTATGCACTAGCACTTTTTTAAATTTTAAGTAACACTTTTTTCACCCTCCAGAATTTATGTGACCCCTGAGAGCTTCTGCATTGTAATTTTTCTCACATCACCTATTTCCCTCAAGGAAATGCTAGTAAGTGAAATATTTTCAGCTAACAATTATTTATATTTATCTCAAACACTAAACATTTATGTATAATAATAGTATTTGATGAAACATATCATAATAATAATAATTAAATAAAATTCTTCTTGGAAGGAGAATTTTGTTGACGGCATAAGCTCTGAAAGGTTAAATACCTTCATTTTGTTTTAAGAGAAAAGAAGGCAGCTGTACAGATTTTATGAATTTAGTAATTGAAAATTCCTAAAACGTTTTGTATCAAATTTTTGGCCAATAATTTATTGTCTCTGGATAATTTCTCATTGTATTCAAGTCTTATAGAAATCGCTACAGTATTAAATGAAACCATTCAAAGCTTGCTTTCAGTTATAAAGACACACCTCTAATATAAATTTTTAAGAATGTAAAGAAATAATTGCAAATTCCTAATGAAATCAATAACTTTAGCAATGCTGCAACTTGGAATAACTGCAAAAATTCTACATATCTCTTCCACCTAAAAAAAATGACAGTAAAACATACCTTGCACTATGAAGATCTATTTCAGGTTTTTTCAAATTAATTTCCTTCATCTTTCTTTCCAATTTTTCTAACTTATTAACAAAAGGTTCAAGCCTTACATCATAATCATCACTATACAACTTTTTATCTACTTCTGTGTTAAGTTTTACTGAAAATTCCTCAAATTTATTTTCCTGAAAAGAAACGTATACAAATTCCTTATAACCATAAAATAAAATCAAAACACAAATATTGCAAAAAGTTTGAGTGACATGTTTCTGAGTTCCTTAAAACTCTAAAACACGTACGTAACTTCCATTGCTTGTAATATTGGTGCTCTGATTATTTTTTTTTTACTTTATAGTTACTTCACCTCACAAAAGTATTTATTCATGTCTGACCATATAACGAGGACCAATTCCCTTTAGGTGGTCAGACAAACACTGAACCCCGGGTGTTTAGTTCCTAAGCACACTTTAACAACCCACTGAAGGGATAATCGGGTTGGGTACCAAGTCTTTGGTACCCAACCCGAGAATGGAAACCCTGGCATGCAGTGCAAAAGTGCGACATACTGTCACTGAGCCACAAAGCTTCAATTACCATCACTATCTTCAAAATTATTAGTCTATTTAATTAACTCCTGGGCTCACAACATTTTATCAATCTAAACACATTATAGTAAAAAGAGAACAAATTAATTTAGATTTTATTACATTAAATTCCAGAAAATTAGGTTTTTCTGAATAAACCAGAGGTCTGGTATTTCTGAAGAAAAAAATACCGCAAATCTGATATATTACTGGAACATAATCAACTCTGATGTTTTTAGCTTGTTTCTAGGCTGAATACGGAAAATATTAACAGCATGGTTGAAACCACTGGAAAATAAAAAGGAACCAAAAATTTAACCAACAGCAAAATTTATGACAAAATAAAATGCTGTAATAAAGTTATGAAGAAGAAGAAAGATTTGTAAAACATTCAAAGTGTGATCAAATAACTATAATAGCAACATTTCACAGATGAATTGTAAAAACTTTTAAATACTGCTTAATTTTTTACATTTTATGTATGAATAGTACATGTAGGATGCAGAATTGGGAGCATTGAAGCTATTTCAAATGAAAATTAGAATGTAAAAGTTCATTTTAACAAAATTACAATTCCATTGCAAAAAAATTGGTTTAGAAAATTTTTCTGAGTATATTTGTACACGATTACAAGTTGAGTTAATGAAGTGATACCATTTAACACACACCTTATTCCAGTATTTCCACGCACTTTGCAAAAATTGGGCGGGAAGGGGGGGGAGGGCATTTTTGATATTTTATGATGCACAAAAAAAAGTCATAAATCAAACCTAAATAATGAAATTTCAAAAAATCAACAAATTAGAAGAAAATTACATGTAAATAAAGGATTCTCTTTACTCTCCGAAAGTTAAATACAATCCACTAAAAAACACATACAAACCATTGCCAAAATTTTGGAAGAAGTTCGCTCACATAATTGTTGCATTCTATGTTCAATTGCAGACAGTTCGTATTTGCTAACTTTTTCTCTCACGATATATTTTTCAGCTTTCTAAAATAAAAAATAAAAATACATTCAGTATAAAAAACTGTATACATCAACTGCATAAAAAGATTGTATACTACATTTCAAACAATATTAAAATTTTTAAATTTTAGTATTTTAACATGCATTCAAGCATTACAAATGTGACATCTTTAAATGCACACTGAGCATTTTCAAAATATGTCAGTTTTTTCAAAAAATAATGTGACACATCATACAAACAATGGCTCAAGAAAAATAAGGCAAAAAAATCTTTTAAAACCCAAATTCTTAATGCATCTTATCACAAATGTTTCTCTCCCTTACATACTTAATATCCAAAATCAAAATAAAAGACTTTTTTACCAGTTTTTCATGAAAAGTAAAAAAAAAAAAAAATCAATCACTCAAATACAAAAGGCATAAAAAGTTGTTATTTGGTATTTTTATTTAACATGGTACAGGGTTCTACAAAATTCACTTAATACATACCAGCTTCAGTTTAAATGAATTAAATATTTGTAGCTTACAATTACAATTAACTGAGAGAGAGAGAGATTAATAGAAATTAAATGAGAAACATTAATTTAGGTGCTTTATTCTGTTGCCAACATTTTATACTACTCCAAAATTTCTTAATACATACCGGGACAATTTACACGCATTTACATAAAAAAACCTAAGAAAAACATTAGCTCTTTCAAAAAGAAGGGGGGAGGGGACTCCTAAAACTATTTTTTCTTCTGAAACAGAAAATATTTTTCTTACATCAAGATTAAACCTGAGTTACAATAGCTTCGACACACTAAAGAAACCCTGTTGTGCACGTTGAGCAGTAACACTAAGAGAAGTGTGAACTTGGCGGTCCATTTTCTGCCCCGGTGAGTTTGTCGAAAGAAGTGCTCTTTTCAAATTTAAACTCGGGTTTAACCTGGAAACATCATAATGACGCGATCAGGATCTGCATAGGTTAGTTCCCAGGTTAGGTTTATCCCAATTACAGAAGTACAACTGAGCAATTTACTACTTCAGACGATGATGAGTATAGAGTACTTGTGAATGGAAATGTGACTTGAAAAATTAGTGATGTTTCAAAAAATATGCAGTAAGGCTTTTTTGCAAAGAAACTCTGCGAGAGATTTATGCAAACATTTTCAATAATAAATGGAGAAACAGATATTCAATGATAAAAATGATAGTAAAACCAGTTAAATGATTCTTTTAGTTATTCAAATTAATTCCAACCTAATGAGCATTAAATTTAGTTTATGCATAACAAAATAATTAGTTACACTTTGAAAATGGAATAATAGTAAATAACCTGCAATCATGATAAAAACTGTTAGAACACAATGATAACAGTGATCTTTTAATCAAGTTTAGTTTTTGCAAAGTTAATTGCTATGAGCTGAAAATACAGGCCCGCCATATAGGGCGGTCGTGGGGGGCGGGGGTTGGAAAATCCATGTATCTATATATATAAAGATGACGGTGTTCGTTTGTCTGTATGTTTGTAACCGCTGGCCAGAAGCCCCCGCAGCACCCACAGACCTGAAACTTGGCTCAAAAATTCGAACGTACCCCGCCCTCGTGCACCTCGAAGCCCAAATTTTTAATTTCGAATTAGTTATTTTTAAATTAATTAATTAGTCTCATTTTTGGTGTATCCGCCATAATTGAGGGGGGAAAACCTCGCCCCACCCCAAAACATTATATATCGTTGGAAAGGGTTTTTTTTTCTGAAAAAGAAAAGTTTTAGCACGTTTCTGTCCGTTAATTAGGACAGGAGATATTAATTAATCAAATTTAGTCAATTTTCAAGGCCTAACTCTACGCAGAACTGAAACACTAGAGCCATTTTCCTGATCAGCTGCTCTTTTGTCCCTGAAGTTACTTTGTGGTTTAAATTTGCGTATAGATTTAAGCCTTGAAAATTTATTCAATTTGATTAATTAATATCTCCTGTTACTTACTTAACTTTCTGTCTCTTATATTTATTTGGCGAATTGATTTAAACTTTAACATGACTTTAAGTGGAATTTAAAAGGTTGTGGAGCGCATTTGAACTAAAGGATATAATAATTTTTCTTCAGAGGAGGTTCCCGGCCAGTGAAATCTTGATTATTTGAGGGTCACTGTTAGATTGTAATCACTTCAAAGAGATGGTACGAAAGACATTATATTTCTTTCCTTTTAATGTTCACATTAAAATCATGGAAGAATGGCTGTGGCTGATCTACCTGATACAATCGGTTCCCTATGTTAATAAATTTAGATTTGGCGACCAATTTTACATTGAAATTACGGTTAAATCGGTGAATTATCACGGGACGCGGGAGCGTCCCGCCCCGCCAAGAAAACCAAATACAAGCCGCCAAGAAATTTCCGTCGCCAATAAAAATGTAAAAGAGCGACTAGGACTGTTTACGCGAGTAACCAAACCGGGGTTTTCACCCCTCTGTATCTCAGCCCCATAAAGATCCTTAGAGTTCATTTTTGGTATACTCAATCTCCAGCGGCCCCTGACGGCATATACTAAAGCAAAACATCCAGGACCCTCAGGGGGAGGGGTGATATATGTTATAAAATCGCTATTTTTCGCACTTTTTAAAAATTGTTTGACAGGGGTCCAGACTAAACGGTAACTCGGATTGAGCTCTGCTTTTGCACCCACATTTATTTTGTCCCAAAGCTCGGCATAGGGGGTTTTTCGACCCCCCCACCCCCTCCCCCTCGCTTTTATTTTCCGTATCTTTTCTCCCCGGGGGTCTTTAGTGTTGATTTTTGGTATGAATATTCTCGATGAGACATTGAGGACATTTTCCCAAAATTTACCCCCCGGGGTCATCGCACCCCGGAGTTATTAATGCTTAAAATTGGTCCGATTTCTATCTACCAGCTCTGTTCAACATCTGAGCGTTTATGTTTTCATTGTTGGGCCACGAGGAAAGAAAACTCAATGATTTATAATTTTATCTGTTGCCAGTTTCTATTTGTTAACAAATAAAATATTTGTAATTGATTTTATTGCATAGGGCTTTTAACCTTCCGGAAAGCGCGCGACATACCGATACACGAGAGCGCGCGCTGGGTCAGAGTGACCCATATTACATTTTAAGAGCATTTTAACAATATTTAATGAATAATTCAGTAGTAAATCATGATTTTGACAAATATTAATCAAGGATCTCAAAAGTATATCCAAGTTCAAGGGGTCGACTTTGAATGCAGCTACAGTGGACCTGATCCATTTCTTTCAAATAGAAGTAGAGCAGCGAGTGTTTATCCTTGCGCCTGGGTCGAAAAGACCCAGCGCGAACGCTCGAATGTTAAATGGGATCTTCAATTTAGTTCATTTTAATATGAGATCGGCAGTAAGGGTTGGGGTTTTTTTTTTTAACTTTTAATTTAATCGTAGTATTGTTAGCAACTAGCTTTGTTTTGCGTCGGTTCGGGTGGTACATTGTGATTGATTTCAAATTTATCCCAGACTGAAGAAGATCCTTGAACTTTTGCACCAAATGCATGCCGCCAAGAAAACCACAGATGTCGGACCGCCAAGAAAAATGTTGAAGGGAAAAAAACACATGCAAAGTAAATTTTGAAGAGAAAAAAAAACAGGCAAAGAAATAATATTAATGCAAAAACATGTGATATCTCCCCAAAAACAACAGTGTTGTAAAAAAATCCCCCGCCAAGAAAACCTTAAATACTCAGCCTTAAAAAGTTATGATATCGAGTTTTCCCGCCAAGTTTGTGCCAAACTACAACTAACCTGTATGTATAGTTCTTTTAAATTGTTTTCAGTCCTGCCAGGCGGGAAGTTTTTACTCATTAAGCAACCACCTCACAAGACAAAGCTTCCCGCCTGGCAAAACTGAAAACAATTTAAAAGAACTATACATACAGGTTAGTTGTAGTTTGGCACAAACTTGGCGGGAAAACTCGATATCATAACTTTTTAAGGCTGAGTATTTAAGGTTTTCTTGGCGGGGGATTTTTTTACAACACTGTTGTTTTTGGGGAGATATTAAATTTCAAGGGCAATATTGCTGTGGTCATTGAGAGTTTTCGAAAATCTTGGCTCTACAGTTGTGTCAAAAGTTCCATTGAAACGTAAAAATTTCGCTAAAAATAAATAAGTTCGTCACACACACACGAAAAGAAGAAAAAAGTCTTTAAAACTAAAATAATCCTCGCATTGAACACTACAAACTGAAATGGCATTAAAAGTGTCATCAATATATTTTAAAAGGTCGTGGTGCACATTTGAATTAAAGAATATAATAATTTTACTTAAGAGGGTGGAGTGAATTTAAATTTATTCAGTTGACTTTCTTTACATTTTTTGCACGGGCATCGCCGTGCGGGTACTGCTAGTTTACATATAAGTTGGTGTGGATTTTTATGCTTTCCGATGAAATTGCATTGTGTTTGGACCCTTTGCCCCCCCCCCCCCCTGGAAAAACTTTAAATGACGTCCCTGTGAAAATACAAAATTCTAAAAAGTAATCCTCCCTTATTTTCTAAGAACCTTCCAATAATGGAAAACAATTCCAGACCTGTGACTGTACACTATTTGGAGGTTGTGTAAAAGTGATAATAAAAAAGAAAGATTATAAAACAGAAAGAGGCACTTTATTTTTAATCTAATAAAAATTATTGTATTACTAAAACATGGACTTAAAACAATGTACAAACCTGTTCAAGCTGCTTTGTTATATGAACTAATGAAAGCTGGTGATTTTCAGCCATGTTTCTTAAAGCCTAAAATATTCAAATTATTTAGTACACTATTTGATGTAGAATATAAGAAAATGAACAGTAACTTTTCGGTAAGAAAATAAATACTTTCGTCTAATTTAAGGATTGATAAAAAGATTTTTAATCTTTTTTTTTTTTTTTTTTGTTGCTGTTGTTGCTTTTTTTTTTTTTTTTTTTTTTTTTTTTTTTTTTTTTTTTTTTTTTTTTGTACAACAAAGATGTTTGGGCTTTTTAAATGATTTTGATATGACATAAATATTTTTTTTCTTTCATAAGTACAATACAATACAAATGTGACAACCAGCAACAGGATCTGAGCCCAGCTTTGCTGGCCCTAGTGAATGTCTAGTCCCCAATGAAGATCAAAGGCACAACATAATTCAATGGTTGCCTTTAAATAAAGAAGGAAAGAAAATCCTAGAATTTAATAATACAAATGATATGACCATTTCCAACATTGAATAAATTTAAAAAATGACAAAATAAAAGTTCTCTGATAAACTTGTAGTTTCCTGTTTATTCAATTGCTCTGATTATTTAAGAAAAAAATCAAAAGACTGACACATGAAAAAAATGAAAACCGTGTTTGACAGAGTTATATAGAAATTAGCTGTGCTTTTTCCTTTTAATATTGAACTACACTGCAATTAAAATAACAAAAAATTCGAAAACAACATTAGTATCAGGTTTCTTGATACCTGCACTATATATATATATGAATATATATATATATATATGAATATATATATATATATATATATATATATATATATACATTGATCAATTTGATGTGATTGATCACATAAAATTGATAAATCTGTACCTCAGAACCAGACTAACGTAAGTCCATCCTTGTCATTTTTCAGTAGAGGGGAAAAACGATGTATTCGACAATAGTTTTTCCCCTCTACCGAAAAATGACGAAAATGGACTTACGTTAGTCCGGTTCTGAGGTACAGAAATAAGAATGGCAAATACAAAATGTGCATTAAAATTTAAGAGACACAGACCTGGTAAACATGAGTAGAATTTTATATAACAAACATGTAAAACAAATTGTAGTCAAAAAGGAAAGAAATAAACTTACACGCAATTCATCAGCTTTTTTTGTGAAACTATGGTCTTTAAAAGAAATTTTCTCAGAAACATCTTGTAGACACTGATCAAAACGATCAGTTTTTTTCTTAACAGTAATTAGTTCACTTTCCATCTGCAATATTATCAATTTACTGATTTTTAGCGTATTACTAATCAATTAAAAAATAAAACAGTATAGTTACATAGATGCAACAGAAGAAATGAAATAAAAGCAGTTGCCTCAGATACCTGACATACAGTAAATGGCACCAGGTTTTGAAAAACAGTGAGGGTGCTCAAACACAAAGTCCAAAATGGGGGGGGGGGTATCAGAACGAGGGCAAATTTTTAATATGTATCATTCAAAAAAAATGTGCTTCGGGAGTTTTTTTTATGAGAAAAATACTTGATTGAAAATATCAACTTTTCTCTTTGGCTATTACAACAGAAAACAAAAGATATAAAAGATTAAAATGTGTAAGCAATAATTTATCGGTAAAAATATCAGTGCTAAGCTCAAATTATAGGAACATAAAAGTAGGGTCTTTTTTTTTTTTGCTTCTTTTGTTTTGCTAAACTGATTTTTTTTACAAAATGCAAATAAATATGCAAAACCAAACAATGACACAAATTACTACTGGTAATTTTAAAGTATGAGAAGTACAAATATAAAGTGATTTTTTTAATAAGAAATACAAAAATGAATATTTTGTAAGGAATAAAAAAAAATTACGTTGACCATTTTTAACTTCCTCTCATGAAAAAGGATGTACGGATGGTAGATTGTTTGATGAAAATTATTGCCACAGTTTCGAGATTCAGTTTATCTTGTGGTTCCTGCTTATGGACCCCCCTTCCCCTCCCCCAAGTTATTGGTGGGGTGCCCAGCATCCCACATTTTTGAGATACTGTCAGCCCTGCTTAAACGAATACTGTCGGTTCCAAGAAACATTATTCGATTAAACGGGGTATTGGATTAAGCGGGGATCTTACGTCTATGACATTGTTTCTGAGATATTTTATTCGTATAAGTGGGGTATTCGTTTATCTGTTACCTGATTAAGCGGGGCCGACAGTATTGCAGCATTAATGAAACAAGAAGTTCTGTCAAGAACTAAACGAGCCTACTTTCCCGTACATCGACATTCTAGCATCTGATCATTATTCTCTTGATTATCTAAGACTGAAAATTATGTCAAACATACCTTTGTAGCACTTAAAGCTGATTTCTAAAAGCTAAATACACCCCTCTCAACAAATGAAATAGACACTTAAAAAGCAAATAAACGAATAACTAAAGTTTTGTTGCACCTTTTAAAGAATGTAACTGTTACAGTTCTTCCATAGAAAAAATCCTCAATCGTTTTCAAAAAAAATAAATAAATAAATAAAAGTACAAAGAGCATCAAAACACATTTCATCAAAGAAAGAAAAAAAGAAGAAAAAAAAACTCGTCCGTTAATAAAATGTCTCGAATTTCACTTTGAATTTCACTTTTAATCCGTTGCCAGTAGTTAAATATAAATAAAGAATAAAATGCCCTCGTGAATAAAAAATTTTTGTTACAAAAAAAATCGTCTGCAAAAAAAAAAGAAAAAAAAATAACAATAATAATAATAAATAAAATAAAACAAATGAATAAATAAACAAAAAATCGTCTGCACAGTTAGTCATTTTTTTTCTAAGCCTGCATTTCCATCATGTTTGCGGAGTCGGAGTCGGAATCAGAGTCCTTACAGAAGATTATTCAGAAAAGTACTTTACAAACATTATTTATCAAAACCATTTTCTTACAAAGTTAGCTTGAATGAAATCCGACTTTAAGTTCAGGATCAACATTCAACTTAAATTCCCTGTAGGCGCTAATGTTAAATTTTTTTTCTGAACGGTTCAATATTGAACGAAAAATGGTTTAAATCAAAAAGCGAAATATGGGAATGAGCCTCTCCGAGATCTTTCAAACAAAAAAAAAGTTTATGCCATTCGTACTATTCACTCAAAAGTTATTAGGGGGGAAAGGTTGCTTGAGCGGTTCAATGTTGAACGAAAAATTGTTCAAATCGGAAATGTAAATACGGGAATGAAGTATCCTTGATAAAATCTTTCGAACAAAAAAATGTTTGTTCAAATAGGATTGTTCACTCAAAAGTTAGCATCGCAGGACAGGTTGTTTGAACGGTTCAAAGTTGAACCAAAAATTGTTCAAATCAAAAAATCAAATATGAGAATGAGCTGTACTCGCCGAGATCTTTCCAACAAAAAAAAGTTTGCCCAAATCGGAATGTTCATTCAAAAGTTATTAGGGGGGAACAGACAGACCGACACACAAATTCCCCATCTCAATACCCTACTTTCAAGTTTTTAATTTTTCGATATTCATTTTACCTTTTTATTTCTTTTTGGCTTTTTTTTTTTCAGACTTGGCGATTTTTTTTTAAACTTGGAGATATTTTTTGGACTTGGCGATATTTTTTAGATGAATTAAGCCACTTTTAATACTTTTTTCGTCTTTCTTTTATTTTTAACGGGAAAGTAGGCTAAAAACGGGTATTTTTTTCACTAATTTGGACGCTGTGGCTAAAGCCCACTTAGTAGGAGGGGGAAAATTTAGGATATTCATTACAGACCCATATGCATTAGATTAAAAAATTTCCAGCTTTCCACCAATTACTTCCGAATTCAACTACCCAACTACCGAGTTATAAGGAATACATTTTTTTCTTCTTTTTAAAAAAATCGCTATAGAACCAACAATTTTTCTAATCACTTATAAAAAAATCTGGTATGGACCCCACACTACTTCCTTTTACGTGTAAATTTCTTAGTAGTTGCCTTAAGTGTTAAAAAAAGTGCTTGGAGTGAGCATGGTAACAATTCAAATATTTACTTCCCTAATCTGCCACGAAACAATAAAAAAATATTTTACAATGGTTAATTTTCTAAATATTGCTGATTTTAATATCATTTAGTGAATTTTTCGCAAAATATCGCCAATAGCGCCAAGTTGAACCCAAATTCAAAAAATAATTTTTTCGCCAAATTTGTTGCCAACTTGGCGATATGTCGCCAAGTTGGCGTCAAACACTTGGCGACCAAAAGCTTGGCGACATATCGCCAAGTGGTCGCGCCAATTCATATCACTTGAGTCTGCATTGAAATTAACACTGATTTGCCCCAAAAAAGGGGTAAAACACCCCCTTGGGAACATTTAAATGCAACCCCAAAGGGAGGTGCACAACTAGACCATCCTCAGAGCCTACATACCAAGCTAGAAGCTTCTACGGCGTATAGTTTTCGAGTTATGCGACCCACATACATACATACGCACACACGTACATACAGACGTCACGAGAAAACTCGTCGTAATTAACTCGGGGGTGGTTGAAAAAAAATTTTCGGCTGCTTATATGTTGGTAGGTACATATGCACGTGCTGACAGGTCAAAAAAACTAAGGAATTTTCATTCGGGGGTGAGAAAAATCAAAATATAGACTCAAATTTGAGTGATTTTTTTTTCGCGATCACAATACTTCCTTTACTACGTAAAAGGAAGTAAAAATAATTTTAAAAAAAAGCCAGAAATAAATATTTCCACAAAGATGCTCTTAGATTCAGAAAAAATCAGAATTTGTTCTAAGTAAGTTAAAGTACCTGCTTCATATCATCTAAAATGCTCTGAATCTGCTTTTTTACATATACAATAACTTGACCTTTTAACTGACGTGAATGCTCTTCTAGCATTTCAGAGGATATGGTGGCTCTATCTCGAGGGACACATTCAATTTCATCAGGTAATTCACCCACATATTCTTCCTCAAAATCTTCATCATTCTAAAAGAAGGACAAAAATAAATATAAGTGCAGTTCAATTTTCACTATGTGACTGTCTGACCACCAATGAGATAGAAAGGCGAACATCTAGTTAAAAGACAGAAATGGGCACATCTTTTAGTTTGCAGGGATGCTGGTTTGTTGTAGATGAGCATCTAAATTGAGCAGTCACATTGAAATGAACAAAACACGGGTGCCAAATTTATCCTTCCTCCTCTCCTTCAGATAGACTTATCTTCGCTATAGAAACTTGGATATTCCGTAGCAAATATAGGAAGACAACACTGACAGACAAATATTTAACACCCTATTTTTGGTGAAATTGACTCTAAGAAATAATCTGAATATTAATCCAATGAATCATTTAACTAAACTAAACAAATAAGCAAATATTTAGAAAAGTGCCAATTTGAGTCCCAAGTGAATTTTCACTAGTATTTCAATAACTAGTTAAAAAAAGAATTTTCCCCAGAAAGAAGATAAGGTTCTGCTTTCATTTCATCTAATAACATCAGAATTTTTTTTTTTTTCTTCAAAAAATATTGTTTTTATACATCAAAAATCAGATCGGTAACGTGTCCCCAGTAGCAAAGCTTAGCATGCAAACAGGTCATGCCCACTTTCTAACTTCCCAAGAAAACACACTTGCACAAAAAACGATTCTATTTTTACCCCTTTGTTAATATTTTACTTCATTTTTGTTTTAATCGATTTCTGATTTTCTAGCCGATGCGAAATAAGCGTGTCCCAAGTTCCGCCGTCAGAGTGGTAACAATAACTTCCGATCTATGTTTAGGCTCCCAAAATCATTTCCTGCACCTATACCACGTGATACTGAGTACCTGGTGGGATGTTTTATCGAATCGTAATTAAACATTTGCATTTCTGTATCTAAAATTGTAGGTAAGATTTTTTACAGTGATTTTATAAAATGTGTGTCATTTGAGTCATCAGATCGGTAACACGCTCTAAAATGCGCAGTTTTTATTATTTTAAAAATTATATTATATATAAGTATAGTCCTTTATTACAAGTGAAAAAACAACGTGTTTGATTTTGGTTTAGTGCGATCGACTCGGAAATAAAAAAAAAAAACTTTGTCAGTTTGTCAGATCGGTAACAGTCAGAGCGGTAATATTGAAAAACAGCGAATATGTTACAGAACTAACTCACACGTGTCAGAATTATAAAAAGCAAAAATCATAGGTTTTGGCCATATATATTGAATATTGTTGTTCTTAAAAAATGAAAAGCAATGAGTTTTAGTACAATTGCTTCATTTGTGGTTTGTATGACCTAACAATAGAAGTTAGTAAAATAAGAAAAATAGACACTGCAGAAATTAAGTTAATTAATTATTATTATTTATTTATTTATTTTTTATTTTTTGGTGCTTCAATTTCTCATAACTACGCTAAATAACTAGATAAAACTAGCATGCTAAATTTGAATTTCTGATCAAGAAAATAAATTTCCTGCAACTAATTAAAGAAAAGCAAGCAGCAGAGTTGTGTGTTGAAAAAGTTGAAGTTGTGTGTTGTTTCAAAACAAAACAAATGTTTTATTAGCTTGGATTTGGTAATCTCATAATTTATTTTATCTAAAAACCTTATCTCGCTCATTTTTGTTTCCAAGAAATGCTTTTTTATAATAAATTTGATTTTTTAGCCTAATATATATATTTTAATATAATTATCTTAATTCTATGTTAAAAATGCAAGGAAATGATATCATATTTAGAGATGTTAACTGAAAGCATAAACTCAAATATGTAACTCATATTAACATCAGATCTGTAATATTCATCAGATCTGTAACGGCTTAAAAGTGAGTAATCTAAGGAGGGGGTAAATAACTTCCTTGACCTCCCCCCTTTTATTTTCTTGCATTTAGACCCAATTTAGACGGAAATCCAATATTAGTTTTTTCTGCAAAAAAGTTTTTTTTTCAGAAAACTCCAACTTCAAATTGGCACTTTTCTAAATATTAGCTCAAATGCAAGATGGGAGCTGTAAATTAAATTAGCCAAGAAAACTTGTGGACATGCACAACACACCTGCGCAGCAAAACAACCTCTCACCTCTACATCTGAGATTTTCTTTCTAATTTTCTGTCATATGGAAAACGATATAAGAATAACTTTAAAATGAAACTTATTAAATCAAAAATTTTTTAAATTCAGAGTTACGTTTAGTGATATCCCCACATTTTGGCAAGAAATGAAAATTATAGTAACCCTGCTGTACTCTGGTTTGTACTGCAAACCTTCTGTCCTATCCTCTTGGGGGCTGAGTCTGTTTGCAGATCACTGCTTTTTCTTTTTTTTGGATTCGTCCATAAGATGTGTTACTAAGTGTTTTGGTAGGGTTTTTTTTCTTTATTATTCCCCTGCCTTATCTGATATAGGCAAATAAAATAACATCAACATCTGAGTTAGCAGAAATGCTGCCATAGCGCATTTCCTTGATCAAGCTTTCCCCCTTTTTAAAATAGAACTGTTCAAGGGTAGTATAGTTGTGGCTTTTCAGGTCATACTCTAATTTGCTTCATTTAAGGCAAAAAAATTATAATATGTACTTTAAAAAAATAATTTAAAAAAAAACTTTTAGTACATCGCATAAGCTGCCCTGGCATATAAGGAGTGAAAAAGCAGGAGTTAAAATGCAGCTTTTAAACAGGAAAAAACTGCGGCTTATCTACCCGAAAATACAGTAGTTGAATTTTCAATGATGGTTAGTTTCTGCTTAATACACACTTTCTCACATTTAAATGAAAAATAATTACAATTTTTTAATACTAATGCCTAAATGGGAATGAAAGCAAATCGCTATGCATAAAACAAATGATAACTTTTGATGTTCTTCGTGTTTGTTCCCCCTCCTCCTATGTTATACACAAGAATTTCCCTTTTACAAAAGATATTCTTGCTTACAACTTATAAAATAAGAAAGTCAATCTTGCATACATGATTTTTCTTTACCTTTGGTTTTTCAATTTCTTCTTCATACAATTCTTCATCAGAGAATTCTTCATCTGGCTCCTCATTTTGCTTGAGTTTTTCAAATATTGCAACAGCTGTGTCTGACACAAAAGACTTTTTTCTTTCTACTAGAGTATAAAACTCCTCTTCACTTTCTTCAACTTAAAATACATTAAAAAATAAAGTAAAAAACAAGACAATGAAAATGAGCATTTAAGTGAGAATACGTAAAAGGTTGATATAACTTAATACTGCTACTGTTAGTTCCTACAAAAAAAATTATCAACTTTTCATGCATAAAGATGGGAAAAAACCATCTGGCCACAGAAAAATTTGAATTTTAGTCACTGTTTGTAGTTTCAAAGCATCATAGCATCAGTGACATAGACACAATTTTAAAAAAATCAGGAGGAATATGATTACTTTGAACCCGTATCTGTGGTCGAAAAGAAAATTTCTAAATTTCAGAGAAGGATGCATTGTAAAATCCCCGACCCCTCGCTATTTTCCTTCACATAGAATAGATGTATAATAACAAAAACAACATGGCTGAAAGACCATGACATTCTGCTACTGAATACCCATGACAGATTTTTACTACACAGTGACCAAATTCTCAAAAAAATTATCATGAACAACACTTTCTTTTAATCAGAGGTTAACAAAGTTCAGACCTCCATGGACCCCTCTTGAAAAATTGCTCCCTTTGCAGAAGCCCCCCCCCCCCCTTTCTGACATTGTACAAGAAAATGATTTGCATCCTTCAAAGTTTTTTTTTCTATTATTTTTTTTTCCTTAAATCTGTTATCATTGTTACGTGTATTTTTTAGAGCTCTTGCCTAATTTTTATAACTTAACATTATTATTTTGAGCTATGAAAGTAAAAATCTATTTGAAACTCAATTAGGTGCAGAACATGTGTTCCAGTCGAGGGTTCTGGGGGGGGGGGGGGGAGCTTGCTATGTCCTGCATTTACGTAAACAAGAACTTTCTTATTCCCGTAAATATGCTTGAGCTTTGAATAAAAATATCATTACTGGTCCTTCAAGTTTAACTATTTTTTATGTTTTAGCAAGATAGCACCGCAGATCCTTTGGCATGATCTAGAGGACATCCCGGTGTACAAGGACCACACTTTGGGAAACCCTGCCTTAAATTATTAGCATTCATTCATTATGGTAGCCTCCAAAAAAAAAATTTAATTCAACATTCGAAAAATTACTTTCTTCTCTCATAAGAAAATAAATTTTTCAATACAAAACAGTAAACTTATTTTTTTTGTATTTCTCAACAAATACCAGTATATATGGTATGCACTTTGGAAAATTTAAAGGAAAAAAAAGAAAAAAAAAATGAGTAAGTACAAATAATTTCCTTCATATACACTACTTTCAAAGCAAAAATAATACCTTAGATAATGAATAAAATTTTAAAATAATGAAAAAAAATTCAAGATTTCAAGCTATTAAAAATACCTACCTTCATCCTTGTCCTTAACAAAAGCTTTACATATAGCTATAATTGGAATGCCAACTGGTTTAGCTTTTTTAACAGAATCATCAATGTGTATATCAGCATCCACAGCATGACAAAACAATGGTGTCACTTCGTCAGAATCTGCATCAACTAGAGTATATTTTTTAAAAATATGTCAGAGAGTTACAATTTTAAATTCAAGAGAAACTATCAAAAGATTTAAATTATATGTATTAACAAGTTTACTATTAATATCCACTTCAATTTCATAAACAATGACCTGAAAAGTAAAGTAGGCAAAAATTAAACTGAGCAGTCAAATGTTATACTTTTTGACAAATTTTGCCATATACATAAAAGTTGATAAGTCATCAGCATCAAAAACAACTTTGGCGCCAGAAAGTTTTTTGCATTTTTAAGAGCAATGTTTCACGAATTTTGAAATTGATTATTCCGTTTTTGAATATTTTATCATTTATCTTAAAATTCAACAATTGAAGAATATTTGTGGGAAATAGAGTAATAATTAGAGACAAACAAATTTCCTTAACCTTGTTTGTTGTTTGTATTGTATCGCAAATAACATACTTTTACTTGCTTGTTTTAACATACTTTTTCAGGTTTTTTTATTTTTTTTCCTTTGGTATAAGAATTTAACAATAAATAACAAAGGAGTTAACAAGTCGGTTAATCAGCCTTACATTTCATAATTAATAAACTATAATTACTATAATTACAGTTTAATATTTGCCATCAATAGTGGGTCACCTTCCGACAATAACAATTTTTAAGAACCTAAAAATAGCATTGATATATTTTTTAAACTACAATTTTAACCAATAGATTGCATTAGACTAGTTAAATTAATGATTGGGTGAGAAGAATGATGACTCAGTGTTAAAGAGAATTTAATGCCTCAAAAGCTACTATTTTCTCACAAAATTTTTACTTTCTCACTATGATTTATAAAGATAATCAACCGAAACTTATTTGGCTACTGAACAATACATTTTTAAATGGTTTAGTTAGGAGAAAATAATGACTCTGCATCTATTTCTTTCTATACTAAATACATTAACAAATTAGTTGCAAATAGATCACATGTTGTTTGTAACTATATGTATTTTTCTAATTAAGTGCTCTACAAATATTTTTCAATTCTTTGGAATGAAATAGGTCCAAGTATAAGACTTATCCGAAAAATTAAATATATCCCTAGGTACAACAAGTTTGTGCCTTGGGACAGTTTACAATTTCTATCATTTCAGTGGTTCAGAAATTTTTACTTAAAAATTGTTTGTGCTCTACATATAGTAAACTCTCGATTATTAGATTATCTGCGGGTCCTTCCCACTTTTGTTTTCTTTTCTTTTTTTTTACAGTGATGGTTTACTAAATGAAGAAAAATAAAAGTTCATTTTTGATCAATTTTAGCTTCATTCAATATTATCCTTTTTAGCAATGATTTAAATGCATGTGTTGTGCAATTGACTTTTTTTTTTTTGCATACACTAGCATTGATTGGTTCCTATTTTTTGAATTATCTGCGGTATTCGCTTATCTGTGGTTATCCTGCCACCCTATTCCACAGATAATTGGGAGTTGACTAGTAAACAAAGTAACATCAAAGAAGTTGTAAAAGGATATCTGTGGTGTGTTTGTGTCCAGGAGAAGCCACAGCACCTATAGCCTTAAAATTTGGTGTAAAATTACTTTAAACTTCTGGGGTTTGTACCTCAGGCCATTTCTTTTACGTTTCAAGCTTGTTTGATTGTAATTCATTTTTAAGCTACAATTTCACGTAAATTGACTTTTTCAGAAATGAAAGATTTCCCATACCTCTAAACATGCTACCTCATTTGAAAGAGGTCTTTTTTCTTAAGCTTCTTCCAATTCTTCCAATTGGTTAGAACAACAGATATAAAAGTTTCCATTTTAGTGAAGAGCAAAATGTTACGAGGGATTTTGAATTTAAAATGCCTTTTTTAATGTATAAAAATAGCTGTTTTTCTATGTTCGAGAATCTATTAGCATCTATAGCGGGGAAATTTGCTATAAGTTGGTTTGGACCCCGGAGGAGGGATGGTCTTCAAAGCATCCCCAACCCCTATTTTCATGCAGATGCCCTCATCTGGAACACTTTGTGAATTTAGCTGGAATTGCTAATGCTTTTTTTCTTTTTCTTTTTTTCAAAAGCAGACTTAGAAAATAGATCAATAATGCACAACAGCTCTCGTTGTTATAAAAATTAGAAAAGAATACAACAGAGGGAATAAATCAAAAATACATCAATATCAATGCTAGAACAGATCCAACAGTTACATACACTTTTTGACACATTCAAATTATACGCATTTAATTGCTTAGTTTATTTATTTGGTGAGTTTTTTTTCACTTTAATGTAACTTTTATTATTCTTCATAGTTTGTTTTATTTGAAAATTAAACATTAAATGCCAGCAATGTTTATTTTGGCAGTTTTTGATAAGCAAATAAGAGATTTGTTTTGATCGGTTTGGTGAAAATTTTCGAAAACGATTCAATCGATTTTTGTTACAATTATGCCCTCAAATATATAGAGCATACTCTGATATGGATGACAGCAATAAAAGAAAAATCTAAGAATGCTATGAAATAGTCAGCATGATTAGAAGAAAAGAATAATTTTAAATCAGTATTACTGACTTTTATGCCTATATAAGGTGTTTATGCCCATTCAAATCATTTTTCAGAATTTCCACTTTTATCCCAGGTAAAAACCCTAGGCCTTTAAGATTTATAAAAGATTACAAATTCTCTTCTGCTGAAACTTATCCTTCAGTTTTAATACAATAAAACTTGCAAAATTATAGCTTTGGAAAGTTTTGTGTGATATGAATCAAAGAATTTCGGTTTTAAATTTTTAAAGTAACTTATTAATAATTTTGTTAAGCGAATTTTCATGTTCTTTTTTCTTTGGGTGGGAGCAGGATTTTAATATTGCTCTAATTGTATTGAGTTCCTTACTTAAATTATATTTTTCACAGGAGGGGGCAGCAGGATTTGTACTTCGTTCGAACTGTAATGCATACTTTAATCTAATTTTTCCAAACAGACAACATAAATCTTTTGTAAGAAAAGCAGTCGAAAACTTTGTACAATTAATGAAGTTAAAAATTGCAAGACAAGGTACAAGACTAAAGGTACAAATAAAAGGTTTAAAAAGAGTTAGAAAACTCTAGCAAATAGCTATTTCGGGGCTATTATAAATGAAGCCCCATCATCAGTGCAAAAAATCTGGTATGGACCCCACACTACTTCTTTTTACGTGTAAATTTCTTAGTAGTTGCCTTAAGTGTTAAAAAAGTGCTTGGAGTGAGCAAGGTAACAATTCAAATATTTACTCCCCTAATCTACCACGAAACAATGCAAAAAATATTTTACAATGATTATTTTTCTAAATATTGCTGATTTTAATATCATTTAGTGAATTTTTCGCAAAATATCGCCAATAGCGCCAAGTTGAACCCAAATTCAAAAAATAATTTTTTCGCCAAATTTGTCGCCAACTTGGCGATATGTCACCAAGTTGGCGTCAAACACTTGGCGACTAAAATCTTGGCGACATGTCGCCAAGTGGTGGCGCCAATTCATATCACTTGAGTCTGTATTGAAATTAACATTGATTTACCCCAAAAAAGGGGTAAAAGACCCCTTTGGGAACATTCGAATGCAATCACAAGGGGAGGTGCACAACTAGACCCCCCTCAGAGCCTACATAACAAGCTAGAAGTTTCTACGGCATATAGTTTTTGAGTTATGCGAGCCACATCCGCACATACATCCGCACATACGTACATACAGACGTCACGAGAAAACTCGTCGTAATTTACTCGGGGGTGGTCGAAATTGATTTTTCGGCTCTTTGTATGTTGTTAGGTACATATGCACGTGCTGACAGGTCGAAAAAACTACGCGACATTCATTCAGGGGTGAGCAAAGTCAAAATTTAGACCGAAATTTGAGTGAAATGTTTTTCGTGATCACAATACTTCCTTTACTACGTAAAAGGAAGTAAAAAAGATGATGGCTCACTGGCACCAGTCAAGTGAACCAGGAATGCGAGAAACGCGAGGGTAAATAAACAGAACAGGACGAGTAGGTACGCAGAAACTATTACGTCATGGGTTAAACACGTCAACTGCGCAACAAAGATTACGTCATAGACGAAAAAGTTTTTAAATAAGAGATTTCCAAATGTTAGGGAAAGGAGGGGTGCTAGACAGATCATTGACAACTAAATCAGAATATTTCCAAATATAATAGGATTCCCAAAAATCTAAATCAAAAATCGAAGAACAACTATGGATAATTTTTGCAGAGGAAAAATCAAAAATATGGCCACATGACCAACAATGTTGGGCAATGGAAGAGCGTTTTAAATCCTGTTTTTTAACACAATTTTCATGTTCTTTAACACGGAACTTTAGAGCGCGTCGTGTCTGTCCTATATAAGTTAATTTACATTGGCATGAAATATTATAAATACCTCATCTATCAAGACCCTGAACTGGATGTTTGAGTTGCGAAAATTGTAATTTGTTCACTGGAGAAAAGGCAACAGAAAAATTGAACTTTTTTAAAATTCTGGCAATCTGAAAGCTGATTCCGGGAAAATATGGTAAAACAACGGTGTTGGAATAGTTCTCACAATTAGGCGTTTGATTTCAACCAGTAGGATTGATTAATTTCTTATAAATGTTATCTATGACACTGACTGTGAACCCCCGGTCCATAGCAATGCTTTTCAAATAATTAAGCTCAGCAGAAAGTAAGCTAGAATTGGAACAAATGGACAAAGCACGGGAAACAAAAGTTCTAAAAACAGCTAATTTTTGTTTTGGGGGATGAGCTGATAATTTATGTAGCGGAAGAGTAACGGCAAAGGGTTTACGAAAAACAGTAGTGTCGATAGTATTATCTTGACGAGTGATGGAAACATCTAGAAAAGAGAGATGACAGTCAGATTCAATTTCTATAGTGAATTAGATGTGCGGGTCTACGGAATTTACACGTTGTCTTGCAATTTTTAACTTCAATATAAATCTTAGTGAACCAAATAAGATTTCAAAGCAACCTTCTGGGGTTGGTCAGCATCAGCAAACAGGGAGCAGAGAGCCTAGTTTTAGTAAAAATATATTACAGAAGAAATTTATTGTCATTTAATTGCAAATCAGACTTTCATTAAGAACTCTAAAATTATGATATTAAAAGTGTACTCAAAACTCTTTTGTCAAACTTATTTTTGTGAATGTAACACTCTGAGACAAAATATTCCTCACTGAAGAGTATTTCAGTAAAATGTATGATATTTGATGACTGAAATCAAGCATGGAAATAAGATAATTTTACTTCAATTACTTATAACATGAGACACATTGCTTTGAACAAGATTTTTGAAGTGTTCAAAATGTTGCAATTTGTAGATTGTCTTGTATGTTTTATCCACCTGAAGTTTAATCAAAATGAAAATTTTCTATGTCAACAGTACTTTATTTAGAGTGTCATCACTCCTTTTATTCATGACATTATATTAATTCGGAGCATAGATGTACGAATTAAACATTCTGCTACAATTCTAAGATCAAAGACATTCTCACTTTGCCAAACACCAAAAAATAATTTTAATGATTGCTAATTTAACAACCTTTTGCTCCTTTCAGGAACCATTAGTAGGTAACATTTATCTATTGTCTCACAATGCATGTCATAGAACATATAGCTGTGACCTGTAATAATGAACTTAATAACTATGATATTGATATAGTTATATTGTAACTAAATATAATTACTTGGTGACAAAAATTCAATTTTGTTAAAAAATGCAAATAAAACCTCTGTGTTTGGCACTACAATACAGAACTTATATTATTTTTTAAGTTGAATATGCATTTGTTATAGTATTACATTTTTTCTAACCTCAATTTTTCCGGCATGCAAGAAAGAACCAGGCAAGGGTTATTGAAAATCTGGTAACCCTCAAATTTTGCGCGGCATGTCGGCTAATGCAGAGTAATAAGGTAATTACAAAAAAAATAAGGCATTTGAAATGTTAATGTTTTGCGAAGAAGCAAACTCAATATAGAAGGAAGAAAAAACTTACTTCAAGATCTTTAACTCTCTTAGATAACTTTCTCAAAGGTTCCATCTAAAAAAATAATTTTGAATGTATTACTTATTAAATAGAAGATTCATTTATAAAATCTTTCGCTGTAATATCAGTAATGTAAAAAACAAGTAGTAAGTTCATCTACTTTTTTTTTTCTGCAAATACTAAAGAAAACTATGAAATCGATCAATTAATAGATTTTTGAAACTGCTTGAAAGTTTTCCGTAAAAACGGAAGTTCAGCCAATAAGCTTTCTCAATATTTTGCTGCATTAACATACTAGGACAAGCATAATGACTTTTTTAGACCTAAGTTTATGGAAGTTTAATATATCTCTTCATAAATGCAATAGCTGAACTGCTCATAACGCTCATCAACGATCATTGAAAATTAATTGCTTTAAATCATTTCACACATTTAAAAGAAAACTTACCTCATTTTTAATATTCTTTGTCTCCTCGATTACAGCTGCTTGATTTTCATCTAAAGACATTTTAAAACAAAGAAAAAAATCACTTAAGTAAATGTAAGTGGCATTTACAACTCACAAAAAGCCGTAAACTACAAATATAGTGTATAATTTTGAAACCAGTAAGTAATCATACCTAAAGCTGTCATCTGAACCTAAAATAAACAAAAGTTAGAAAATGTTAATTTAAAACTATTGGATTTAAGAACAGGAAAATATACAATTTACACGAGTGCAGAAAATTTAAAATTAAAAAAAAAAAACAATTTTAACCATTTTAAGAAATATTTTTGTACTAGCGGTACCCGCACGGCTTTGCCTGTGGTATAAAATTAAAAGTTCATTTGTAAAATAATTGATATAGCAGAAAAAATGCTCT